>RJWM01004852.1:0-18317 GCA_004363535.1 Dasyprocta punctata
GTGGTGGCGCATGCCTTTAATCCCAGCACTCGGGAGGCTGAGGTAGGTGGAGCGTTGTGAGTTCGAGGCCGGCTTGGGCTACAACGCGGCGCAAGGCCGACCTGAGCTACATAGTGCGACCCTGCCTCAAAAAACCAGGGCCGGGAGTTTGGCTCAGTGGCTTAAGCGCCTGCCCTGGCAGGCGCAAGGCTGTGAGTTCGATCCCCGGTGCCGCAAAAAAAAAAAAAAAGACAATGGTCTCATAGACTCTATTGCCTTAGTTTGCTGCTCCGTTGAGTTCTCATGACAAAATCACCTAATGCCATGTTTGTCCAAACACGTCCCCCCGTTAAGTGACGCATGACTGGGGGCTGTGGTGCAGGAGGAAGACCCCCCCCTCCAGAAAATGTGGAAAGGAGAGGGAATAGCAGAGAACGACCACGAGGTTTTAAGAATTCTCCCACACTATTTGGGGAACCTCTGGCTGCAGACCTGGCCAAATTTCCCCCCAAAAGATACAACTGCTACAGTACATCAACGATATCCTCATAGGGAGTCCCATAAAAGAGGACTGTTGGGAGGAAACTAAGGCCCTCCTCTGCCACCTGCTGGCCACTGCCTGTAAGGTCTCTTGGAAAAAGTCTCGCATTTGTGCACAAGAAGTCAGATATTTAGGATTTAATTTAAAACAGGGGCTCTGAAGCTTAGGCCCAGAGAGAAAAGAAGTCATGTGTTCCATCCCATCACCCGATTGCAAAAAGAAACTTAGAGAATTCGTTGGGGTGGCCGGGTTTTGTAGGGTATCCATACCTGTGTTTGCTAAAAAAGCAAGGCCACTCATGATATTCTAAAGAAACCCACAACAGAAAGAGAGGTAACTAATCAGACTTTAGAAGAAACTGAGGCCTTCAAACAGATCAACAGGGCTTTAGCCTCAGCTCTGGTCTTAGGAATCCCAGAGGTGACCTGCCCTTTGAACGTATTCATTGATGAAAGATAACATGTTTCTTCAGGAGTCCTAACTCAAATGGTGGGACCCTGGGAAAGCCAGTTGCTCCCGGGGGACCCTGGGAAAGCCAGTTGCTCCCGGGGGCCCAGTCTTATGGAGCGTGGTCCACCCTATATTTTTTCATCATTGAAAAGTGAAAGCAAAGGGTTAAGCTGTGGCAGGTTAGGCTCTTTGGGAAATTGTTGATCTTTTAAATGGAGAGGACATTTATCTTTCCAGTGTTCCAGCTGCTTACATTGGGCGCACTGGTTTGGAGCCAAAGTGTAGGGACGACTGACTGCTGTTTTGCACTGGGGGCCCTCAGGTGCCTTGTTGTTGTCTTTGCCTTGTTTATTCATCTGGAGTTTTTCTGGGAGTAGCTTTCCTATGATTGCCACCAAAAGGGCAGTCTGGTGACACTTATGTTCCTTTTTGTCTTCTCTCTCCCAGTTTACAAAAACTTTCTGAGCTATCTGAAGCAGCTGGGAGGCATTCACGCCAGAAAACCCATCAGTTTTCTGAATCTTCCTGCAGATGTCAGGGGCACACTGTGCCACAAAGCCTGAATTTATCATCTGCTGATTTTCTGAGGCCTCAGGGTCAAATGGGGAATAAGTTCAGTATGCTTCACATGGTCTCTCATAAAATTTAGCAGGGCTTTCATTAGATTCTTGGATAATTTCAGCAGTCTTGGACATGTTAATAGACGTTTTCCCTCCTTCCTTTATTCCTGCCAGAAGAGCCTTGTGATACAGTTTCAAAGTATCGACGCCCTTTGCAGTTTTGAAGTTCCAGTCTGGACGGGTGGGAGGGAAGATGGTGTTTACCCAAGCGATGGAGTCAGCAACAGTCTGGAATTCTAGTCTTTAGCCAGGTTCATCCACCCTCAGAGATACAGGTATGCTCTTCAGTGCTGAAGAGGGTCAGGAGAATTTGTTAGCAACTTCCCAAGTGGACCGATGTGTCCAAAAGAATGAAGTCAGGAGATCGATTATGGCTTGAGGTTTTTCTGAGTACGAGGGAGCATGATGCTTCCAGTTAAGATCCGTGGAGATGAAACATTAGTAGTATAAAGCAGGTTGCTGATCTGGTTCCCTTTCACCACCAGGATATCCTCAGAGAGGCATCTGGAGATGTACTAGGTAGAGTTGGTGGCAGATGGGGCTCAGCTTAGGGGGCTCTTGGGGACCAGGAGGTGCCGGGAGTGGTGCAGACTGCAGAGATGGAGCAGGCTGTGCAGGGGGAGGTGCATATGGCTGCAGTGACTGACTGTAGCTCTAGATGTTCCTGGGGGAAGGACGGTGAGAGGATGAGAAAATAAAGAAAAGAGACCAAAGCTGCAGTCAGGTGGAGCCCTCTCTCCCGATGGGAGAGAAGTGACTGCTCAACCACTGTAGCATGTTTATTTATACACTCAAGGAAAATGTCAATTTTAACCCCACTGCCTAGCAACTTGTTTGCCTGCTGACCTGGGCCCCTTGCCTTCTTGGAGCTGGAACGGCTTATTTATGTTGCTTGTTTTGGGCTCTGTTTTCAGAGCTGGCCTTGTGTTAGCCCCACACATGTGATCATGCTCCAGCTTCAATGGCTCCCTGCATATGGCAGGAATGGAGCAGGCTGTGCCAGGAGACCGGCCAGCAACGGACTAGGTGGTATCAGGGGTGGCTTAGTTGGTGGTGGTGATGTGGTGGTAGGATCTGGGTGGATGGCTGGTGGCTGGCTGGGAGCTGCTTCTGGGGGTAGCAGAGGCCCTGGAAGATTCAGGCTGTCCCCCATGTATGATAGGGGAAAGTCCTTATCAGGATGACATAAATCCTTTTAACTTTTTGGGACACATCATCTATCTAGGGTATTTGGGATCTGGCCAGTCCGCCTTTATTACCAAGAATTCTTTAGCCTGGCAGGCACAGGCCTGGAGCCAAGATGGGAGATTCTGACATAAATTCATCCAGGAACTGATGTATGGGAACTGGTCAGAGTGGCTTTCTGGACCAGGTTTAGCGACTGGATTCCAAACCTGGTGAACAACGTCTACATTCAGAGTGCCCTCTGGCGGCCAAGAAGGGCATAGGCATAGTCATTCAGTTTCACAGGTGTGGAGGCATTGAGGTTTCATTTTCATTCCATACTCCTCTGAAAAGCCTTTCTTGAAATTTTTCCACATACATTTAAGGGGTGTCATTACTCTGGCTTGCATGCATACTAACTGTCTCCCAATAGCGTGTGTTTGTGAGTCCTTGAATGGAGTAGCAACAAAGGAGAAACACCCTATGCTCATTGGCTCTGGCCTCTCCCCTCACGGGGACACAGGTCTGTCCAGGCAATAGGTGTGCACATATATCCCCATGCCAGATCAGTTCTCAGCATATGATGGTGATGGGTCAGACCCCCATTACAGAGGTTGAGTCAACAGCCCTTCAGGAGTGACTATACAAATGCAGAAATCCGAACCAATCAAGCACCACAGATCCGAGCCCCCACCCCGGGGTGGGGGGCTTCCTCCGTGGAGTGCAGATGGAACAACCTATTACTTACGTCACCCATTCACACTCAGTCTATGTGCTCACTTGCAGGCACACAGAGGCTAATACATTCCCACCTCCAAACCCTGGGGTGAAGTCTAACTGAATCCAGGTTTTGCTTCTGTGTTTTTGCCTACCACCCCCCTGCCCCCCGCCAAGACCAACCCTCTCAGCCAAATGTATACAACTAGAATCTTACCTTTGTTCTAATGCCCAGCACTTTGGTTATGAGTTCAGTTGGGTCAATGTGCATCTAAAATTCTACAAACAAATCTTCCTTTTTCCTCATTGGTCTCTCTGTTCTCTTGGATTCTGTAACATTTCTGGCAACCATGAAGAGACAAGAGATGCCCGCAGGCCTGAGAGGGCCTGAGCCGCAGGAGTTCTGAGACTTCTGGTACCACTAGGTAAAACGTCAGCTCAGAAAGGATACTGGCACTCCCAAAGCCCCAAAGCCTAGAGAGCTCTCCCCTGTCAGCACAAACAGAACCTGAGGGGATTCAGGACAATTCTGGAACAACAGCACGCTATAGGACAATGGTAAGGTTTTGGGGTTCCAAGGGGGAAAAAACTCATCCCATTAGGACAGAAGGGGAGCCTGATCACCTCCTAGGAGGGAATGCATCTAGTAATCTGACATGAATTGAGTCAGATGAAACCTATAACCCCAAATGGAATGTGGGAGGAGGCCTGCAGTGAAAATTACTCTCTAACAGCTCACAGGACAGGCCTGCACCAAGAGCAGCTTGCAGGTGACTCTCAAACAGCTCACGGGCTAGGCCGATTATGAGAGTGCCAAGTAGAATGAAGGAGTGACCCACAGCAAGGAAAGCACATGAAGAGTCAGAATTATGGGAGTGACTTGCAATGGAAGAGGCTAGAGAATACGACACCAGGATGAAAACAACTGGAAAAGGGGAGATGTGTTTGTGTGTGCACAAAATAAAAAACATGAGTCCAAGCTCACCTGGGCTCAACTGGGAACTGGGGTAGGAAAATGGTCTAATCAGTCTGAAAACAAAAGTAATTGAAGTAATGATTTGTGTCTTAACAGGTAATGACAAGACATGAAAAATTTGCTTAGCTTTAGAGCACTGGGATACACAGGCAGAGTGCTAGAGGCAAGCTGATAGGTAAGAAAAAAAAGAGAAACAGCCTGTAAAAGGGGGTGATGATGATGACCAACCTGGATGAGGACTGAGACTAAAGCATGCCTGAGAAGCTGGCTGGGACAGAGGCACAAAGCCAAGAGACTTAGGCCTAACTGCACCTGCCAAGATTGGAGGGCTGAGGCAGGGACTGTCCTTCCATGTCAAAGCAAGTGCAGAGTGAGACAGAGCCCATGATCCCCTCTAGCTTCGGGAGGCCCAAGCCCAGCCCTGCTCAGCATCACCAGCCTGACGCTACCTGCAGGCATCTGAAAGCTGGAGCTGCTCCAGCCTGGGGCTGAGTAGTCAAAGCCCTGTTGGGCCTAAGGAAGGGTTTATAGGAGAAATCAAATCACAAATTTTAATTAATTGGTAAGCATACTTTTGGTTTCCAGTTTGAGTCGATATGTATAAAGCATTTCTTGTACATCACAAATTCTTGAATTGACAGGGTTAGCTTGCTCTTTGCTCTGCTCTCTGTTGTTTTAAGATACAGACACTGATTCAAGGTTACTCAGAGGTCTATTGGCAGTCTGTCAAGTTTACTATCCGAGGGAAAAAAAAGAGGACACTTTAAATTCAAGTTGCTATCGTCAAACTTGTTATAAAAGGGTTTACAGTCAGTGGAAAAATGTAGGGGTTCTTCAAGCAAAGGGAAAATAAAGGGACGCACACACCAAGCGTCAGCAAAAGGGCTGCCGCTCAGCCAGTATAAGCAGGCAGCTTTTATTGAGATAAAGAACAAAGAAACTCATGTTGCCCATGCTTAGATTATACAACTTGTTTGCTTCTTGGCTTATGGGACCTCATGCTTTTATCTTGAGGGGCTGTTTCAAGGCCTGCACTTTCTACCAAGACAGTCAACCAGATGTGTCTGCGACAAAATGGAGTCAGTGTGGCCTCCCTACAAAAAAATACTAAGAAGGCTATAAATATAATAGATACACTTCTAATGTAAGGGGATTTTGTATTATGAAAGTTTTGCCCCGGTAAAGAGATAAAAAGACAGATAATGACAACATTGGAAAGCTTACATACTTTGAGGAAGTCTTGTAGAAGTATTTTATTTAAAAAAAAATATTTACAGCTACTCGTTAATTAGGTGGAGCTCAGGTTCCTTCTAAAAACTCCCAAGAGGGAAATGATCAAATTGACATAAAACAAAAATGCTGAAGAAAGTGATTTGCTTTATAGAGTAGATATGGGAAGAAAGACATCACAACCCACCCCATTAAAATGTATGTTGGATAACTTTAAAAGAGGCTATACAGGTAACTATAAAATAAAGATGACCCTCCCCCAAAAGGTTAAGAACTCTTTATAAAGTAGATTGGCCCTCCTATAATGGTAAATGGCTGGTGGGAGTCATGATGGACAAAAAACAATTTGGGATATATATATGATGGTGACTAGGAACAGAGGATTAAGGACATCAGGATCAGTTTCCCATTGTTGACTCATGGCTATAGTTCAGACTAAACCCATAAGGCTTCAGCCCTGTCTAACTGCTTAATGACAAAAACTAGAGGATTTTCCTGGCACAAATGCAACCCAGAGGCGATTAAAAAAATGTATATAAATCATGATCAGGAGGACAAACAAAAAGCTGATCAGAGGCTCAAAAAAGAAAAACAAAACTGAAACTTTAAAGGGGCAAAGGCAAGGACACTGACAAAACAGGGGTCAAACTGAACAGGAATCTGCCAGTTCACCAAAACTAGATTGACACTCGGGAGGCTGAGGTAGGTGGAGCGTTGTGAGTTCGAGGTTGGCTTGGGCTACAACGCCAGCGCAAGGCCAGCCTGAGCTACACAGTGCAACCCTGCCTCAAAAAACCAGGGTTGGGAGTTTGGCTCAGTGGCTTAAGTGCCTGCCTTGGCAGGTGCGAGGTTGTGAGTTCAATCCCCAGTGCCGCAAAAAAAAAAAAAAAAAAAAAAAACTAGATTGAGATCAATGCGCATGATATAAAATGTGGACACTGGGAAAATAAATGTCCAAAAATGATAACAGAGATGACAAAAATTCCAAAACTAGGAGGCTACCTGCAAAAGGTTATCACTTCCAAGAAAAAAGCCAGATGCTGGCCTCATTGGACTGATAGAAACTAAAGGTTACCAGGACTATATCAGACACAACAGGCTGCACATCAAAAAGGAGATCCACGTGGTATGCTTACAACTGTAGGCAACTGAGCACCAACGTGGTAAGACTAAGGACGAATTACAGGCTCTCTTACATGGCCAGAGGAAATGAAAACACAAAAGCAACAAGCACAAGAGGAGGCTAAGCACTTGTGGAGAAAAATGCCAGGGAAAGCAACGCAAGTGTCAAACAGAGACAGAACCCCACCCTGCACAGGAAGGCTGAAACTGAAACATCTTTTAAAAACCAAAGGGCTCTACAATCACTGGATAAACTACAACAACAAGCCAAGGAAAACAGGAAGTGACTGCCGCAGACAGAGACAGGGCAAACACAACAAGTACAGGTAACCCTAGAGACAACTCAGTGTAACACAGAGACAAAGTTACATGATAAGCATGCCTCCTTTGCAAAGAGACTAGACAGCTAAATCACAGCCTACTGGAAAAGTGTGTAACAATGGCCAAGGTGTGGGGAAAAAAATAAAGCAACAGGCACAACAACAAACAAAAGCTAGGGCCCGGCATGGTGGCACACGCCTTTAATCCCAGCACTCGGGAGGCTGAGGTAGGAGGAGCATTGTGAGTTTGAGGCCAGCTTGGGCTACAACGCAAGCGCAAGGCCGGCCTGAGCTACATAGTGCGACCCTGCCTCAAAAAACTAGGGCTGGGAGTTTGGCTCAGTGGCTTAAGTGCCTGTTTGGCAGGCAGGAGGCTGTGAGTTCGATCCCTGGTGCCCCCCCGCCCCTTCCTCCCCCAAAAAGCTAAATGTGCTCATGAAAAAACTGAACAAAAACTAGAGTGCTGATAACTAAAGACCGGTTAGACACTAAGGCTACAAGCAGAGGAAGTAACATAACAGAAGAGTTTGACACAGGTCAAAGCCAAAAACAAAAACAAAAAAATAGAGACTGCATTTAGATAAGCCACCAAAGAGGAGAGAAAGGAGTTCCTCCTCTGAAAAGCTGACCAAAAAACCCCCCAAACAAACAAGAAAACCATTTAAACAAATCAAAGAGGCCGTGACTGGAGCCCCAGCCTTAGTACTGTCAGATATAACCAAGCCTTCCTCCTTCTATGTCCATAAACAAAAATGGTCATAGAAGTCTTAACCCAGGTCATGGGATCCTGACACTGTCTGACAACATACTTGTCAGGAAAGTTAGATCCTGTAGCCCTAGGAAGGCCTCTATGCTTTAGGAAGCTTGCTGCCACCACCTTGCTGATGCAGGAGGCTATTAAGTTGACTTTGGGACAAAAACTGATCATTTGAGTACCACCCTTAGTTATAACCTTAATGGAACAGAGAGGACACCATAGATTGTCAAATCTGAGGGTGACTCAGAATCAGGGGCTCTTATGTGAAAATCCCCACATAACTCTAGAGATAATAAACACTCTTACCCCAACCACTTTGCACCCAGTCACTGGGAAGCCCTCTTCATGACTATGTGATTATGCTAAAAGGAATCCAGCAAACAGGATATGCAATGGTGACTCAACTCTGTGGTAAAGGCTCAGCCTCTGCCTGCCAGGACCTCAGTCCAGAAGACAAAACTAAAGGCCTTGAGAAGGGCTTTTTGCTAACAAAGGACCAAAAAGTTAACATCTATACTGACTCAAAACTCCTGATGCTTAGGGAGAAAAAAAGATAAAGTACAAAAAATTTTACAGTTTCCAGATACTGTATGGTCCCCAAGGAAAGTGGCTATTGTACACTGCAGGCAACACTAGAAGACTGGAGTAATAGAACTCAGAAGAAACCGAAAGACAGACAGATAAACAAAATGGGCAACTATGACAACCCCACAAAGAGAGGCCCTAGCAATGCCCCTCATCACAGCTATCCTTCAAAGAGACCCCAAATTACTACCCCCCCAAAAATCTGATTTGCCAGAGAAGCTGAAAAATACACAAAAATGTGATGATAAAAGTTTGCTGATGAGAGGCTATTCCCAAAGTGCTGGACCCCAGGTTAGTCAAACAATTCCATCAGGGCCTCACAAGAGAAAGACAGCTTTGAAAACATTACTAGTCACCATTTCTACGTGCCAACAATTTTTCGGGCTGTTTGTACACAATGTTTGACCTGTACACAAAACAACCCAAGGCAAGGACTCACCCAGCCCCTAGGTATCCAGGAAACAGGAGCTGCCCCATGTGAAAACTTGCTTATGGATTCTACTAAATTGCCTGAAGCCAGTGGCTATTGATGTATGTTAGTGCTTGTCTGCACCTTCTCAAGATGGGTTGAAGTTTTCCCACCCAAACCAAAAAGGCACAGAGAGGTGACCCAGAAACTGTTAAGAGACATCATCCCAAGATTTGGACTGCCCCTGACCTTGGGGTTAGACCACAAACCCACATTTGTATTAGAGATAGTCCAGGAGCTCACTCAGATGTTAAAGATAAAATGAAAGCTTCACATGGTTTACTGGCTGCAGAACTCAGAAAAGGTGAATCACGTTAACAAGACACTCAAACAATTATTTAAAAATAGTGTCAAAAAACCCACTCGAGATGAGATCCCCCTATGGTCCATCTTTGAGTCCAGTGTACCCTCACCAAACAAACTGGGTATTCCCCTTACAAAACCTTGTTTGGCCAGCCATCTCCAATCATAGGTAAAATTAAGGGTGATCTCTATAAATTGAAAAAAATTAACCCTAAGGAGACAAATACAGGCTTTAAAAATAATCATGTAAGACCTTCATAAACTGTGTACAGGGAAAATACTCGTAAACCTGACAGACCCAGTATACCCATTCCACCTGGGGGCTTTGTTTTGGTTAAAAAAAATAATAATAATAAAATCCAACAACTCTGGGACTCATATGGAATGGGCCTCATACTGTAATCTTGCCTACCCCGACTGCTGTTAAAGTTACCAGAACTGTGCCTTAGGTTCACCTCAGTCAACAGAAGCCCATGGCCCAAGACAGGTAGACCAGCCAGCAGAATCCAGACCACCTGAACCAGCTGATCCTGTGACAAGGCGGGGGTACCACTGGGGACAACAGCCCTGCTCTCGTCACTCCGGAACTGATAAGTCTATGCACAGCCAAACTTGAGGCTCAACATTGGGATACAATGACAGCATAAGTCTCCTTTCCCTTTTGTTATAATTCTCCCTCTGCCCAATAGGGAGCCACCACGCCTCTATAACCAGGTGTTATGGTTTATACATTGTGTCAACTTGAGAAGTCTACAAGCTTAATTAAGTAACTCAGCAGCTCTACATCCTGGGGTGTAGAACACAAACAGTTTACCTGTTCCTTGTGTCAATTTGAGAAAGTCAGAAGTTTAACTGAGAGACTCAGCAGAGAGCCAGGGTTCTTACTTTGTAAATATCCTCATCCTGTGCAAAGGAAGGCAAGGAGATTTGTGAATGCTACACCCACCCTGGAGGGCAGGGTGTCCTGTGTACAGTATAAGGGAGAAAAAGAGGCTAGCTCTTGCCCCTTTTTGGCTCAGGCTGCTGCCTTAAAGTGTTGTCCCTGTGCCATGTCACCCTGCCTTGGAGCCAGCTGATTATGGACTGAAACCTCCCAGAACTATAAAATAAATAAATCTTTCCTTCCTTCATTTTGGGTGTCAGGTGTTTTGTCTCAGCAACAAGTGAAAAGTAACTAAGACACAAGGTAAACATTAATGATAGCCATGCTATCTATTGAAACTTACTATAGAAAACATCAAAGGGGGGAAATGAAGTAAGACTTAAAGAACAATCCCCTTTAAACCCCCACCCCATAGCTATAACTTCTTGTTCTGGTACAGATAAGATGGGCAACTATGTCCCGTAAACAGAATTTATGTCATCTTGTGTCTAGCAGGATTCATAAGGCTCTGTCTTCTTTCAAGGATGTTTTTAATTACTTTGTCTTGTTTTTGTACCCTCACTTGCCCCTGCTTCTCTAAAAACCAACCCCCTCAGCCAAATGTGTAAAACTAGAACCTTTCCTTTGTTCTAATTCCCAGCACTTTGCATGTGAGTCTGGCTGGGGTGATGTGCATCTAAAATCCTGGAAATAAAATCCTCCTTTTTCCCTATTGGTCTCTCTGATCTCTTGGATTCTGCAATAGCCAACCAGCCTGGGTTCCTGAGATGCTAGTACTCAGTCCTCCTCTGAGAGAGCTCTTTTGCGTCCCTGTCCTGAATGTTCTGTAGTCATCTGCCACCCCTGCCTGTAGTGCCAGGGCTGTTCAGAGCACTCCGTGCTCTCAGGTTCTGCCCTGGCTGGTGAGGAGTGGATCCCTCTGAAGCTCTAAGGCATTAGCACCCCACTGGTGGTGGCAGCAGTGACCAGCAGGAACCCCAGGTCCTCCTTGCATTTCTTCTACCCCCAAATACTTCCTGAGGCCTTCCTAAACATGATATTGTTCTGGAACCCCACCCTACCCCCACCCCTGGAATGGGCAGCTCCTTTCCCAGCAGCCTTAGTGGACCAAGGCCTCAGGGAGCACTTGGTGTTTGTAGGCAGAGTTTCCTTCTAGCCCAGAGAGGCTGAGGAGAAGCCACAGGATGAAGTAGCTGCCTGTGGATCAGGTAGCTGGGCTCAGCTCTTTCCATTAATACCCCATCTCATCTCACACCACCTGGCAAGGCACCGGAGCCCTCAGGGGTTTAGTGACTCACCCGAGGACAGCCAGTGAGAGGCCCAGACTCTCAGCTCCCGTGCAGGTGATGCCATCCCCTAGTTCTGCTGCTTCTTTAGAGACCTCCAGACACATAGCAAATCTCTACCTGTGCCTTAATGTGGAGGAGCGAGGCAGTCCCCTGGGCCTCAAGAGTGATGTTCTTTCCCCCATCCCTCAGGCAACCAAGTGAACAACTTAACGTCTGTCTGGAATGTTGTCGTATTATGTTTTACAGAAACGGAGTCATAGTATAGTCATCTTCCTCAGCCATGTGTTCTGTATTCACAGATTCAACCAACCTCAGGTGGAAAATATTTTCTCAAGAAGAATTTTATTCTTGCTGTTATGTACTATGCAGTCAGGCCTACTATAATTGTACCTGTACCAAATATTATAGACTTTTCTTCTTTGTCATTCCCTAAATCAAACAACATCAAAATTATTTATATTGTATTAGGGATTACAAGTAATCCAGTGGTGATAATTTAAGGCATATAAACTGGGCGTGGTGGCGCACGCCTTTAATCCCAGCACTCAGGAGGCTGAGGTAGGAGGAGCATTGTGAGTTTGAGGCCGGCTTGAGCTACAACATGAGCACAAGACCGGCCTGAGCTACATAGTGCGACCCTGCCTCAAAAAACTAGGGCCTGGAGTTGAGGTTGTGAGTTCAATCCCTGGTGCTGCAAAAAAAAAAAAAAAAAAAAAAAAAAAAAAAAAAAAAAAAAAAAAAAAAAAAAAAAAAAAAAAAAAAAAAAAAAAATTAAGGCATACAGGAAGATGTACTAGGTTATGTGCAAGTACTACACCATTTTGTATGAGGGACTATCTTCAGACTTTAATATTCACATGGGCCCTGGAATTGATTTCCCATAGCTACTAAAGGACACTATATATACTTCTCTCCTTCCATGACACTGCAGTGAGCTGAATGATGCCCACCTTCTGGAAGAAAAAAAGTAAACTTAAAAGTAAACATTCTTGATTCCAGAATTGTGTGAGGCTGAGCGTGGTGGCACATGCCTTTAATCCCAGCACTCCTGAGGCTGAGGTACGTGGAACATTGTGAGTTCAAGGCCAGCTTGGGCTACAATGTGAGTAAGGCCAGCCTGAACTACATAGTGCAACCCTGCCTCAACAAAATAGGGCTGGGAGTTTGGCACAGTGGCTTAAGTGCCTACCTGGCAGGTGCAAGGTTGTGAGTTTGATCCCCGGTACTGCAAAAAAAAAGAATTGTGTGAGGATAAACTTCTGTTGTTTTAAGCCACCAAGTAATTTGTTACAGCAGTTGTAGGAAAATAATGTAGGGGCAGCGGGTCTGGTAGGTAGGGAAAGATAGGTTAAAAACTTCATTGAGTTTTATTAAGATCAAAGGAGACTTACCAAAAGCAGTTTCTGCCTTCATAGACAGACTCTGCAGTTAGGGTAATTAGAAAGATGAAAGAAGGGTTACCTAGTTTGTGAAAGGCACTGGGCAACACAACTACCAGGAAAGCCAGCTCCCCTCACCCACCTGGCAGAACGCAAGGGCGATAAGAGACACCCACGTAAGGACTCTTATAGAACATATAAGACACATGCGCACAAACACCTACGCATATACACATGTATGTATGTTCTCACTTTAGATGCACACATGTACACATTTCCCGTTTACTTAATCATTAAGTAAGCTGCCTTCCTAGTAGGCCCTCACCTTTTACTTATTCATTAAAAAGGGGCAGAAAGAAAGCAAATAGCCAGGAGACCTAGGTTAGGATCAAAGACAGTCAAAGATAGCAACAAGTGTCCACTTAGGAGATGGGAAAGACACTAGAGCACCATAAAAAAGGAGCCAAGGATAAAGCTCGGCGGGGGGGTGGGTTCAGCTTTGATGCCCGTTACCATCTCACGGTAACTGTCTATCCTGTTAACTTTTCCTCCTTTTTCCCCCAAATAAACCATCCTTTGATATACTAAGCTTTGCCTTATTTTAGCTCTTTGCTTGCACAGGGTTTAGGGTTTAGGATTACTTGGGAGCTGCATTTTCAGCAGAGCAGTGGCGTGGTGTGACACAGCGTGGCAAGCTGTCCCCTAACCAGACATAACACTAACATAGGCTTCAAATGGCTGGAAAGGGAATATTAGCACATAATATTGATAATAAGATCATAATTTTAAAATAGCAGGACATTGAACAAGATTTATAGCATGAGCATATTTTTATAAAAGATGTGTGTGTGTATTTTACCCATGCAAATAAAGTATGGAGTCAAAAGTCATATATGCTGCTTACCCAGCAAAGTTGTCTCCCAGCAGTTTATCCTAAGGAAGTCATCAGAGCCGTATGCACAAGGGAGCACACAAAGCCATTCAATGCAAAGATATTCACAGTCACAAACTGTTGGAAACAATGTAAATGTTCACATTTGTGGTTTAGTTCATTAAGTCATTATGTAGCCAATAAACAGAATGCTATACCAATTATTAGACAAAAAAACTTGTGCAGATGTACTTATTTATACAGAATTGTCACAATGTGGTAAACAAAAAGACACATAAAAAAACTTGTAACCTATTGATATAGAAATGACACAGGACCTCCAAATTACATACGGGAAATATAACTTCCAATCTGTCAGATTTCTTATGTACTGAGTTTGTGTTCAACATATCATTCTTCAAAATTGAAGAATGAGCTGGGAGTGGTGGCGCACACCTTTAATCCCAGCACTCAGGAGGCTAAGGTAGGAAGAGCGTTGTGAGTTCGAGGCCAGCTTGGGCTACAATGTGAGCGCAAGGCCAGCCTGAGCTACACAGTGCAACCCTACCTCAAAAAACCAGGGCCGGGAGTTTGGCTCAGTGACTTAAAGCGCCTGTCTGACAGGCGTGAGGTTGTGAGTTCAATCCCTGGTGCCGCAAAAAAAAAAAAAAAAAAAAAAAAAAAAAAAAAAAAAAAAAAAAAAAAAAAAAAAAAAAAAAAAAAAAAATTGAAGAATAAATTCTAAGGAAAAATGGAGGTAAGAGTAGGAAATATTGAACTTTCAGAAAGATGGTGACATGGTGAGCAACACAGAGCCTCTGCCAGATTTGGTGTCCAGACACCGGAATATAGCAACATAAGGGCAAGAAGAAGGAGGAAAGTGGGTCCTCAGGGCTCAGGAAGGATCTGAAGCAAGAACTGAAGCCCATGGAGAGAACAGAGAGACTTCAATGAAGAAGAAGGTGGTTGCAGGCAGCACTTTTTCCCCAGCCAGACTCACTGCGTGGGAGGGGCAGCTCAAAGCTGCAGATGTAAGATGACTACTGAGAGAGGAAGACCCCAGAGGCCTTCACAGAGAAGTTCACTAGTGGAACGGAGTAGTGAACACAGTGGGTGGCAGTGGCTGGTGAGTTATTCAGGTTCAGACATCCCCCAGGGAAGGGTGATGGAGGAGGGGTGTAGCCACCTTGGAGAAGAGTCAAGATGTTTGATGCTATTGTTTGATGCTATTATTATTACTGACTGTTCCACTTTAGCAAAGCTGACATAATTGTTCTAATCAGTTGTTCTTCCTTGCATACTGAGACTGAGATTGCCTAGGGTCATAAAAACAAAAACACTATAGGCCAGTGCCAAAGAACTAGGATCTAGGCCAAGTGGGTAGCAACTTCTCATCCTCAATAAATTGAAGAGGTAGGATCTTGCAACAGACTCAAAATCTAAAAGCCATCTACACCTGGAAGACAACTCTGAGAAGTAGTCATTTCCTAAGTGTTATAAACACTAGCAATAAAGCTACTCCCCATAAGCAATTTACAAGCATCCATCCAGTAATTAAACTAAAAAAATCTAGAAAAGGAAAAGACACTTAAGATGCAACCCCAGATTTCTAGCTCACCAAAGGCCAACCCAGTGGCATTGAGGTGGAAAAATCTGGAAGCCACACACCTGGACTCTCTGAAGGGGTGACAGTAGGAGTAACAAGGCAGATGAATGAGGCTCTACAAAAAATCAAATTAGAAATAATTTCTGAGATAACTACAGAGATAATGGCCATAATGAAAGACATGCTTAGTGACTCTAGGGCAGAAGAGTAGGAAATATTTATTGAGGGAAAGATAGCTCCTGTCTTAGTGGAATAGGAGGGGACCTGGAAAGTGAGTTGCCCACAAGCCCACTTCTCAAAGCAAGTTTTATGCAGCACAATCATGAGGTAGGTACGAAATCATGAGGTGGGTATAAAGTAGGATAAAACTATGGTCAACCAATAAGATTGCAAGTATAATTACTAAGGTAATATTGATCCAATAGGGAAGCAAGTCACATAGCTAGTGTACATGGAAAGAACAAGGACCTTTCCTGGAAGGGGTGGGTCAGGAAGTCTAGGTCACCCACCCAGATGACTAATGTCTATTTGGAATGTTGATCATTATTTTTTACCCCTTAGGGACGTATGTAGGTGTAGTCATTCCTTCTTCTTCTTGAGGCCTGGCCTTCAACAAATGTGCCTCCAGCCACAGTTAAAATGTGCTTTCATCTTCTGTACTGACTTCTTCAAGGGCCTAGCCCTATCTGACTGCCTATAATATTTCTACCTAACTTAGCTGTCTGTAATAGTACAGTCCCACTGAAAAAGAATCAACACATCGGTACAAGGCAAAGAGTTTGAAGAGACACAAAGATAAATGTAAGCAGCAAGCATCACTAGGGAGGTTTGCAAGATCTTTGATATTACCAGTTTTTCTGTACTTTGTTAATCTGAATTTTTTTCATAAATGAGCATGGATTATATTTGTAATACATTTTTAAAAATGTAACTAAGGGAAAAAATAACAGTTTGGGGGAAGTAGCTCAGATACAAGGTCAACTATATGAATATAGACAAAAGAGATAAGGAAGAATTTTTTTTTAATTTTTTTTATTAGTAATAATGATGATCAGAGTAAAGCAAAACAGAGAGAACCATATTGGGCCTCGAAGACAAGACAGAAGAGAATCCCCCATACTTGCTACATTGCCTACTGTCACCTTCCAAAGAGATGCTCAGGTTGCTGACCGGAGGCTTGCAAAATCTACAAAATAATACTAGCAAATAGTTGCTTGATATTCCTTGGTTGCTATCAGTTTAGCAAGACCTCCGAGTTGCTGACTGGGAGTGGGGGTGGAGGTGGGGGTGGAATATGTTTGTCCGTGATTACAAGCCCGCCCGCCGGTGCCGCTGGGCCCCGGCGGGCAGGGCCCCGCATGGGGGCGTTCTGGTTCTCCTCTGGGAAGGAAGAATTTTAGAAGTCCAAGTAAAGAAGTAAGGGATACTTCCTGTAGGCAGAGAGAGAGGGAAAAGCCTTGGGCTAATGGGCAGAGCAAAGCAGGGCAGCAGGTTGCTAAAATCTGGTTTGGGGGACTCTTCATTAGCGATGTGCTGGTAAAAGGTTAATAACAGCTCCTGGGAGAGGGGCAGGAAGCCCAGTTTGCAGTCTTTGTCAGTTTCGCTCGTGTAAATTTCAAGATACCATTGAGATGGCAGGTGATGCAGAGCTGGCCAGGGTTGAGCAGTGGAGGGCACCTATATAACCATTTCCACTCTATGCATAGATTCAGCAGATGTCAGCAGCCTGAAGAGCATTGAGAATAATAAACTCCAGTGAAATAATTGGAAAGAACTAAGTGTTGAGTATTAACTTTGTTTTTAATAGAGCCCATTCATTTTAATGTGTATAATTTAATTTCTAGTAAAAGCTATGTTTAATAACTGGCTTTCAAAACTCCTGAGAATTTAACATTCAACTCCTCAAGTAAACCAGGCTCCCCCAGAGCTCCTAGACCTTGGAGATGCTGCTTCTGCGCATTGAGCAGCTCCAACCTGAGACCTTGTCTGAGTTTGAGCTGCAGTGCTGGCCAGAGTTCTGTGCTGAGCTTGTGTTTCTCCAGGTCATTGACCCAGCTCCACAATCCCTGCCCTTCCTTCAGTTTGGGTACAAACAGGAGGCCACAGCTCTTCCCCTTCTTCCGGCTAAAGGACGGGGTGTTTCTGGCCTCTGGGAGGGAGGACTTCCTGTCCCAGCTGGCAGACCCCTCATACTGGCACACACAGAGGTTGCTATGTGCCCATTTTACATTGTTAAGAGCACAGTACCACAGACTGCTAAGGTACAAGGAGCATTGACTTATTTTGGCTGACTTTCTGGTCTGAGGAACAAGTGTCTGCATCTGGTAATGGCCTTGCAGTGTAGGACACCGTGTGGTGAGAGAGAAGGAGTGTGTGTGTGTGTGTGCGCGCGTGCGCGTGTGTTTGTGTGTGTGTGTGCACATGTGTGGGCATGTGTCTGTTTGTCGGTCTGATCTTTCTCCCTCTTTTTACATTTTTTGATCTATATGTTTAATTGACATGTAGATAGTGTACAAACCCATCACTTAAATGTTACCAAGTTCACTGAAGGCATTGAAGTCATTCCCTCTTCTAAAGCCACCAGGATTCAACCAGGGGAGCTCCACTTCATGACCTGACCTAATTTTCATCATCCCTCTGCCGCTCCACCTTTAAACACCATGACTGGACTAAGTTTCCTCCCTGTTAACATCTCACCCTGTTGGGGCACAGTTATAATGTAGAAACGCATTCATGAGATGGTAAATTTATAGGTATTTCATGATCAATTAGAGGACTCTGACCAAGTTGCTGTTCTGCTGTCTCTGGTATATTCAGTTGACACTGACAATGTCAGAGCAATTGCCTTAAGGCACCTGGGGCTGACCTGGGCTCATTTAGTAAAAGTGCTCTCTCTCTCTCTCTCTCTTTCTCTTTTTCTCTCTCTCTGTCACATTCCTATATTATGGTAATGTCCTTAACCACTCTCATTCAGTCAAGGCTCTCTCTCTGGAATAATTCCTGTGTTATGGTAATGCTTTTAAATGTCATCATTCTGTAAGAGTCCCCTCCTGGAA
>RJWM01004852.1:18417-97311 GCA_004363535.1 Dasyprocta punctata
GGGGGGGGGTGGGGAGTGGTGTAGAAGCTCTCAACAAGAACAAAGGAGTGTATCAACTTTGGCTGGGGGAGGAGTTTGGGAGGTGGGCAAAATGACATATTAACAGCTGATTTGAAGGAGCACCTGACTGTGTAAAGCAGGAGACAGAAAGATTTACTGGGGGCTGGGGGTGGAGGCTTGGGGGGTTGTGGAGTCTTGGGATTGGAGAGGGCTCAGTACATGTGTAAAAGGAGAGTGGGAGGTTTATCTCTGGAATTGTTACAGGAAAAATGAGTTAGACAAAATATTATAGGCAGATAGGGCTAGGCCCTCAAAGGAACCAGTGCAGAAGTCCAGATACCTTGTAACCGCTGAGGAGACAGGCACCTCCTGCTGTGGGCCAGATATCAAGACAAAAAGCAGAACAAATACAACTGCATCCTAAGGGTCAACAGTCCAAATAGTTCTCCACCACCCTGAGGAAGTCAGGAGTCAGCATCTCAACCCCCTACAGGAAGAGTCACTGCTGTTAAGCATCCCCGCTTACTACATGACTCCTTTCCTCATTTGTCCTTGATTTAATCAATTTTACCTGAGCAATTAATCTTATTGGTTAACTGTAGTTATGTCCCACCTTACGCCTACCTTGCAGGTTCCCATTTTCCCCGCCTTAGACCCATCTAACCTCATGGTTTTACTGCATAAAAGTCCCTAAAAATGACAGAGTTCTTGGCAACCCGCTCGGGTCCCCTTCTGTCCATCAGACAGAAGCTTTCTTTCTCTCAATAAATATATTCTGCTCTTACCCTCCATTGTTCCTAAAATTCATTCTTCGATTTTAGAGAACACGAACTCGCGCCAGACGTATAGTAGGTTGAGAGTTTCATTCCCCTATATCATTTGGAGGTCTGGGATCATTTTTCCTATATCAGAATGAGAAGGAAAACATAGAGTTTACTCTTGGAGAGCTAAATTGTTTCTCTGGGTCCAGTACCAAGTTGGGGGGATGTCAAGTTACAGATAGCTAAGCCCCAGGCTAACAGAATCTATCACCTCCCACTTCTAATTCTGTATAGACTGAACTCCTTCCTGATTTGGGGTGGTCGCTTGGGAAGGATTATTGCTGTAATAGTCCGCTGGTGTAAAGATTAAATGCTGCCTTCTTATCTCCTTGATGCAGAGTCTTCCTTTTGGTTTGGCTTGGTTTGGCTTGGCTTGGGAAATTTCCTGCAACAACCCAACATGAGTTTTGGGGAGACAAAGACATATTCAAAGCACAATGTAAGGCAAGAGGCCCAGTAGGTAAGGAAAGATGGCACAAGGCCTCATTGAGCCTTATTAAGATCAATAAGGAGACTTACTAGACGCAGTTTCTGCCTTCACAGTTAGACTCTGCAGTTAGGGTAATTAGAAAGACAAAGGAGGCAAAAACTAGTTAGACTGGGGAGAGGCACCAGGCAACAAGATTACCAGAAATGCCAGCTCCCCTTACCCACCTGACAGAATGTAAGGGCGATAAGAGACAAATACAGAAGACACACGCACACACACACATCTACACATATACACACACATGTTCTCTCCTTAACATCGGTATATTATGCCCGATACACACATGCGCACATGTCCCCTTAACCATTAAGTAAATGCCTTCCTAATAGGTCCTTCTTTACTTACTCATTACAAAAGGACAGAGAGAAACCAAATGGTCAGAAGGCCTGGGTAGGATCAAAGACCATCAAAGGAAAAGATCAGATAGTGACAAGTGCCCACCTAGAGCACGGGAAAGACATTAGCCCCAATAATAAAAGGAACTTGAGATAAGCGCTCATGAGTTCTAAAGCCCCTTATCACCTCATGGTAGCTGTCTGTCCTCTTTCTTTTCCATCTGTTCCCCCAAATAAACAGACGTTTGTTACACTAAACTTCACTCTATTTTAGTTCCTTACTGGTACTGTTACAGGCAACTGAGTTAGTTAGAAATATAGGCAGTCAGACAGGGCTAGGCCCTCAAGGAAACTGGCACAGAGGGCCACATGTCGTGTGACCTTGGAAGAGACACACCCCTCATGCTGCGGGCCAGATAGCAAGACAAAAGACAAAACAAATACACCCATATCTTAAGGACTGATATTCTAAATAGTTCTCTACCACCTTGAGAAAGTCAGGAGTCAGCATCCCACCCGCTTCGGGAAGAGTCACTGCTGTTAAACATCCCAGCTTACTATGTGACTCGCTTCCCCATTTGTCCTTGATTTAATCAGTTTTACCTGAGCTATTAATCTGATTGGTTAACCATAGTTATGCCCCACCTTATGCCCACCTTGCAGGTTCCCATGCCTTGGACCCATCTAACCTCATAGTTTTACTCTATAAAAGTCCCTAGAAATGACAGAGTCTTTGGCAACCCGCTCGGTACCCCTTCTGTCCCTCAGACAGAAGCTTTCTTTTTCTCAATAAATATCTTCTGCTCTTACACTCTGTTGTTCCTAAAATTCATTGTTCGATTTTAGAGAACACAAACTCGTGCTGGACATATAGTAGGTTGGGAGTTTCATTCCCCCATATCATTTGGAGGTCTGAGATTGTTCCCCTATATCAGTACCAGGTGTAGGATCACTGAGAACTGCATTTTCAGAAGAGCAATGGTGTGGAGTTATTATAGACAGCTAAGTTAGGTAGTCAGACAGGCTAGGTCCTTGAGGAAGTTAGTGCAGCAGATGAGAACATATTACAACTGTGGGTGGAGGCACATTCATTGAAGACCAGGCTTGAGAAAAAGACAGGTGACTACACCTGCTTCTCCAGGGGTAAAACAATAATCACTGATATTCTAAATATGCTTCAATCACCTGGTTTAGGGGACCAAGAATTTGACCTATCCCTTCCAGGAAAGGACCTTGTTCTTTCCATACATGCTTGCTACCGAGACTTGCTTCCCCATTGGATCAACATTACCTAAGCAACTATACTCATAATCTTCTCAGTTGATCGTAGTTTTTTCTCACCTTCCACCCACCTCATGATTTAGTATGCACTATAACATATGTAGCATATAGGGTCGGGGGAGAAACGATCAGAGGCCACCAGGCTTGTGTAAAGGCAACGTGGAATGGATTTTATTGTGCCTGGGTGTAGACAGGCAGAGAGAGATAAGGTTATCTGCCTCAACAAAGAGAAATGTGCCCCTTTTATAGGGATGGAGAGGAGGCAGGGGACATTAGTCAGGAAAATTTTAATAAACATCTGTGGTCAAAGCTCTCCGGCAGTCTTGCACCTCAGTGGGCAGAGTCCTTGAAGTGTCTGGTGTAAATTCTTGGGTGTTTCCAGATGTCCCAGGACCTGCAAAATTCCTTGTCCTATCTTATCTCCTTCATGACATCCTGTGCTTACTGATGACAGCTTTGGTACTGAGTGGAGTTCCCTGCAGAGAGTAGTGCCTCTGCTGGCGGGCAGGTTGGGGGCTGGGAGAGTCAGGTCTGATTCGAACCTTATACCCACATCATGATTTTGCCCTATAAACTTCCTTTGACAAGTGAATTTGTGGGCAACTTGCTTTCTGGGCCCTCTTCTGTCTGTCTTAGGCAGAAGGTATCTTTCCCCAAATAAATATTTCCTACCATGGTCCCTACAGCTCCTGTCACTTTGGCAATGCCAGACCTCGCTGGGCATTTCAGACTGGGTAAAGCTCTCATCATGATTTCACTCCATTATTTTCTAACCTCCATTGTTCCTTAGAATTCATTCTTCAAATTTGGGGAACACAAAGCTGGGCATGGTGGCGCACGCCTTTACTCCCAGCACTCGGGAGGCTGAGGTAGGTGGAGCGATGTGAGAGTTCAAGGCCCGGCTTGGGCTTCAACGCGAGCGCAAGATCGGCTTGAGCTACATAGTGCGACCCTGCCTCAAAAAACTAGAGCTGGGAGTTTGGCTCAGTGGCTTAAGTGCCTGTCTGTCAGGTGTGAGGTTGTGAGTTCGATCCCAGGTGCCGGAAAAAAAAAATTGGGGGGAACACAAGCAGCATATGAAACATCTAGCAGTTTGGGAATTAAAATATTTCCTTTATATCATCCACATGGCATATTTGGAGACCCTGCTGAGATAATTGGTTAGAAGTATGAGTTTGCTTTTTTTTGTTTCATAGATTCTAGATTGTGACTCACTTAGGTAATCAAAATTGTCATCCTTGTTTGTCAATTGTTTATACCTTGAATTTTTATGCCTTGTCTTTGTCAATTGCTTATTGGTGAATTTTTATGCCAATCTCTTTTATGCACTGTCTTTTGTTAAAAATGATGATAAATTTGAGAGCATAGAAAGATTATGATTTGGTTTTACAGGCAAGGTCTTGTATTCCTAATTTGTATATGTTGTATTTGGAATAGTTGCAGAATTTACTGGTGTTCCTTGTTTGACTGTTGTGGTTTGTTATCTTATTTTAGGCAGCAGCACTAGGGAAAAGTAGTGTTAGAGTGTACTCTAGTGGACTTTAATACAAGACGCTGTAAAATGGATCTTTTTTATGAAATCTAGTTTGTATTTAGAAAATATACATGCCTATCAATAAATCACAGAACTCCTGTCAATTAAAAGGCAATAGGCCAGTGGCCATTTTTAAGACTTGGGGGATAGATTTCACTGGGATAGTCTGTCCTGATCACCCCTCTACACCCTAGAAGGAATGTTGAGCCTGTTCTGACTCAGTTTCTATTCTGACCTGATCTTCTGCTGGTAAACAGGTAATCTTAGCTCCTGAGATTCCCCACTCTCAGTTTTCCAGGCTGAGAGTGATTACTTATGGACAAGTTGCCTCAATAATTCATCGTGAGCATAAGAAGAAAGGACTTTCTTTTTCTGATCTCATTTCTGATCTTTTCCTGCCACTTTGTTTTTTTTTGGAGGCATGTAAGATTGTAGGGAAAGAAACTCTGAACTTCCCCCAACCTTTCTCTCCTATCTAACAACTAAGAACCTTTAAGATGAGCCTGTAGAAAACGACTGTATGATAATACCGAGGACAAGGAAGTCATCTTAGATGAAGACAGCTCAGGCTTTTACCTGTCCCTCATAGAACTCTAACAAACAGTGGTTACTCTGCCTGCTAGTTAAATGCTCTTAGAGTAGCTGCCACTCTTAAAGCAAATGGTAGGTTCCCCAGCACCTTCTGGCCAATCCCTATTGAAACTGATGGAATATTGACCAGACAGACAACCGGATTCCTTTCTGGAAATAAATCTCTGGTTGTGTAGAACCAGTGAAAGCTGCGAGGACAACTAAGGGGTCACAGCCAGGGTGACTCTGGCGGGTACCCAGAGGTTCCTCAGTGGAAGCTGGATCCCAACAGCCTAAATGAATAACCAGTAGAAAAATCTCCATTGATCTATAAGAGTCAAGCTACAGGTTTGGACTTTTCTCTCTCTTCTAGTAAGTTAAAAACTCCTCATAAGTTTTTCTCAAATCTGCTGGGAGTTAATTTTAGAACCACCTTGCAGTTAGACTACCCCTCCCTCCAAGAGGTCAGGTTGAGGCAGCTTGCAACATCTGTTTGCCCTTCACAGATGAAAAACAGCTATCAGATTATTTACACTTATGCTTACATGTGCTAGCTTGATTTTACTTATAAGCCAATGAATAATGGAATTTAATACTTATTGGTTTGGGTAGATACTTTCACAAACTGAGTTGATGCCTTTTCTTGTAGAACAAAAGAGTTACAAGAAGGATTAAAGGTTTTGGTCTCAGAAATAATCCCCAGATTTGGACTTCCTAAGAGTTTATGGAGTGATAATGGACCTTCTTTTAAAGCAGCAGTCACACAGGACGTCTATCAAGCACTGGAAATTCTCTGTCACTTCCATTGTGTATATAGGCCACAATCATCAGGAACAGTTGAAAAAATGAATGAGATCCTAAAGAGACATCTTTGCAAAATAGCTCGGGAGATCCACCCACAGTAGCTTCACTTACTACCTTTCACTTGTATCAAAGTAAGAAATATGCCTCAAATTCTAGGCCTCAGTCCATTTGAAATGCTTTGTGGATGCCCTTTTCTTACTAATGATTTTCTCTTTGATAGAGAAATAGATGCCTTACTAAGAGATATCACCTCACTGGTTAAATTCTCTTCAACAGCTAATGGAGGCTCAGCCTAAAGAAAAGGGAAATCTCATATTTCAACGCAGACATTTAGTACTGGCAAAGTCCCTTCCTTCACTGTCCCCTTCCCTAGGGCCAATTTGGGAAGGGGTGTACACTGTGATTCTATCAACTCCATCATCTGTCAAGGTAGCAGGCCTGGATTCCTGGATACTCCACACCTGACTCAAGTCCTGAGTGTGAGCAACTATCCAAATACTCCTGTGAACCCATAGAAAACTGGAAATTCTTGTTCAAAAAGAAAACAGTCTTCAGATAAGTAGTCTAAAATGTTACTCCTAGCCCTTCTAGTAATCACTTTACCACTTAAAGGAGAATGCAATTCTTTTCTAGTGCGGACACAGGAATATGCAGTTGTTACCACAAATATCTTGCTGAATATGCGTCCTTCTTCCCTTGTCAAGTACATCAGGACTTTCTTGGTGGGTATCCCCATTTCAAGGAGATGATTGGAATAAGCTACAAGTGTACACTGATGAGTCATGAAAAAGTTCAGTGGTTCTTAGTTTATCCCATCATTACAAGGTAACTGAGTGGCCTATAAACTACACCCTTAATAATCTTGGATGAGTTTTTTCTAAGAATGCCTCTGAAGTCTCTCCTAAAACCCTATTAAGTAAGAGTAAGGTTCTTATCCTGAGGACTAAAAACCACAGATTTCAAGATGGCTATTTTTAAATATGGGATGATCGTATATGTTAACCACTGCTATAGGACACCCTTGTAGAAAGGCCTTCTTATGTTGGGAACAGAAAAATCACTTCTATTCTCATTGGCCTAACTCTACTAAATGCATGAGATGGACATTGCCAAACAGAGTATACACACCATAATTTTACAGGTTGAACACTGGTTTGCAACGGACTGGTTTAATCATCCTGGAATTAGATAGGAAGCCTCCAATGGCACTCACAGGTTGTGTGGAACCAATTTGTGGCTCTGGCTACCCCCGGATGGGTAGGGAGATGCACACTGGAATTTGCATGGTTACAAGGCAGGAGTGTCTAAAGTATTGACAAGACTACAAACTTACCATATCTACAACATCAATGCCTAAAAGTGTGCTTCACTGATATGATCATTTATTCCTTTATCCCTTCTTTAGGGCTAAAGGATGTCATGCAAAACATTGAGGGCTTGACTAACTGTACTCAATGGGCCTTAACACCATGATTGGTCTCTGTCTGTCTCCTGTATAAAAAAGTAGAATAAATGAGGCAAATCATCCTTCAAAATTGAATAGCATTAGACACTCTAACAGCAGCACATGAGGGTAGTTGTATAATTGTAAAAGCTGAATGTACATTTCTGATTGTCTCAGTTACTTTTCTCTCTTTGCTGAGACAAAATACCAATGCCCAAAATTAAGGAAGGAAAGGTTAAAACTTAGCTTACAGTTTGTGAAGGTTTCAGTACATATTAGGCTGGTTCCATCGCAGAGTGGTACATTGCAGAGGTCAACAGTTCATGGCAGTGGAAAAGAGCAGAAGGTGGAACAACAGCAAAAAGAGAGGAGTGCATGAGAGAAGACTTTTTCTGTCCCTTATATTGTATGTAGGCCACCCACCCTACAGAGCACCTACACCCATAACCCCAGCATTGGACATGAATCAATCACAAACTCTAAATTCAGCCATCTATGAAAAGCTTGCCCCCATGACTGCATGAGGCTGTGGGGGGACATCCCAACACAAACCATAACACTGATCCTTCTGCTAATGTCTCGATGGCTGTCCAAGACACTAAATGACAGGTTAATGCCATGTTGGATTCTGAAATTCCCTGTACCTTCTCTTTATTTTCTTTGTGGAAGGCTATTAGCAGGTCTTCCTAGTGGAAACTTCTGTTGGTTGTATTTATAATAAGCTTGCTGAGAGCCGGGCGTGGTGGCGCATGCCTTTAATCCCAGCACTAGGGAGGCTGAGGTAGGAGGAGCGTTGTGAGTTTGAGGCCGGCTTGGGCTACAACCCAAGTGCAAGGCTGGCCTGAGCTACATAGTGCGACCCTACCTCAACAAAACTACGGCTGGGAGTTTGGCTCAGTGGCTTAAGCGCCTGCCCTGGCAGGTGCGAGGTTGTGAGTTTGATCCCTGGTGCCGGAAAAAAAAATAAAATAAAATAAGCTTGCTGATCCTATTATTTGGCCTATGCATACTTAACTGTTTCTTTGTCTTTGTCTCCTCCAGGCTTTGAGCTATATACCTATCCAAGACGAGAACACCTGATGTCTATTGAGAGTCTTTAAATAGACCCTCTGGACAGTATCTCTAACTGCTGATCACAGCTATGACCCCCTTCAGCTTGAAGTAGACAGAATGGTCATCATCCCTTCCCCCCTCATGGTAATTAGGGCTATCTCTTCAGAGAGGGGACTATTACAGGTGGCTAAGTTAAGTAGAAATGCTATAGGCAGTTAGTCAGGGCTTGGTCCTTAAAGGAGCCAGTGCAAAAGATGAAAACACATTACAACTGTGGGTGGAGGTTCATTTGTTGAAGACCAGGCTTCAAGACAAAGAAGTGAGTACACCTACTTCCCCAGGGATACACCATAATGACTGATATTCTAAATAGGCATCAATCACCCTGGTGGAGGGGCAAAGACTTTGACCTACCCCTTCCAGGAAAGGTCCTTGTTCTTTGACCCATTTCTTCCAGGAAAAGTCCTTGTTCTTTCTAGGTACATTAGCTATGTGCCTCGCATCCCCAGTGGATCAACATTACCTAAGCGACTATATTTGTAATCTTATTGGCTGATCATAGTTTTATCCCACCTCATACCCACCTTGTGATGTGACCTGCTTCCCCACTGGATCAACATTACCTATACTTGAAATCTTATTGGTTGATCATAGTCTTTTCCCACCTTACAACCACCTCTTGATTTTGTACCACCTTGTAATTTTGCTCTATAAAACTTCCTCTGAGAAGTGGGCTTATGGGCAATCCACTTTCTGGGCCCCCTTTTGTCTCTCTTAGGCAGAAGGTATCTTTTCCTCAATAAATATTTCCTACTCTTAACCTCCTTTGTTCCTTAGAATTCATTTTTCAATTTTGGGGAACACAAACTCAGCATGTCAAACATCTAGCCACTTGGGAGTTATAATATTTCCATTATATTAATTGGAGGTCATTATATCCTCCCTATATCAGAATGACATGCCATGGCGAGCTGTTGCCCTTTGAACATAACAACAGCAAGGCCTCCACAGGGCTGTCCCTGCAGACACTGACTCCACATCTCTGGGAGAAACCATTACAGCCATCCTGTAGCTCCTAGGATGGACTCATCTCAAGAGAATTAGGGGGCCAGGTCTCAGTTGCTTTTAATAAAAGCTTTTCATCCCTTGGTGACCTTGGGTCTGTTGTTTAATGTCTCTCTGCCTCACTGTGCAATCCACAAAGCAGGGCCAACTGGGGCATCTGGGACTGGTTAGAAGATCCAGTAAGGCAGGAAACAAATCAAATATCCACAGGTCAGCAAATGGAATATAAGCCATAAGAAGGAACTTCGGAGCACTGTGGCATGCTTCAATATTGTCTTGGTTACTTTTCGCTCGCTGCTGAGACAAAATACCTGATGCCCAAAATTAGGGGAGGAAAGGTTTATTCTTACAGTTTCTAGGGAGTTTCAGTCCATTAGTTGGCTCCAAGTCAGCATGGGGTGGCGGGGCTACAGTTCATGGTGGCTGCAAGCCACAAGGCACACTGGTGAGAGAGAGAGAGGGCAGAAGGGGAAGACCCACCTTCCCTTACACTGTATGTCGGCTCCACCCCTGGGTGGGCACAGCACTTACATTGTCAGACAACAAACCAATAACAAACCAATAACTCAGCCCCATCAAAAGTATGAAGACTTGGGGGTATTACCCAATACAAATATGGATAGTCCTTAAAAACATACTAATGAAGAAACCTTGCAACAAAGGATCACCTGTGATAAGATTCCAGGTATAGAACATGACCAGAAAAGGGGAATCCACAGAGGCAGAAAGCCTTTCTGTGCAGGAGGGCAGGATGGAGAGTGCTTGCTTGTTGGGTATTAGGTTTCCTTTTGGGGAGGGGAAAATATTCTGTGATTAGATTAATGGTTGCACACTGTGAGTGTGCTAAATACCACTGAACTTTATGCTTTAAAATGGCTAACATACTAAATTTTAAGTGCTCAATTTAATTTTACCATTATACAAAATGAATTAAAAACCAAAAAGCATTAAATGAGATCATGCCCAAAAAAGTACATACCCTTGAAAATATAGTTGACGTTTTTATGTTTATTAATTTGAAGAGTATAAGAATCATGCTCCTAAATTCAAAGAGATGGGCCCAAGCTGGGCGTGGTGGTGCACCCCTTTAATCCCAGCACTCGGGAGGCTGAGGTAGGCCGAGCACTGTGAGTTCGAGGTCCACTTAGGCTACAACATGAGCACAAGGCCGGCCTGAGCTACACAGTGCGACCCTGCCTCAAAAAAAAAAAAAAAAAAAAAAAAAAAAAAAAAAAAAAAAAAAAAAAAAAAAAACTAGGGCTGGGAGTTTGGTTCAGTGGCTTAAGCGTCTGTCTGGCAGGTGTGAGACTGTGAGTTCAATCCCTAGTGCCACAAAAAAAAAAAAAAAAAAAAAGAGATGGGCCCATCTAGACTTGAGGTTGCTTTCATCTGTTTTATTTTGTTAGTAACGCGTGGCCCCATGGGTCACTGGTGCCAGTCCCCTGGTCTGGCTGCATTAGAAGGTAGGGAACCAGCCAGGGCACCCTCGGTCCTTGTCCTCTGCAACCTCAGGAGTGGAATGTAAACACACCCAAGAGGACAACAGCCAGCAGGATGTCCTCATAGTCCTGGAACAGTGGTGGCTCCCCGCCCAGTCTGTGAATGGAGTGCCTGGAAGCCAGCCATCCTGCAGCCCCCACACTGGTGAGGCCAGTGGGTACCCACTCTCAGCAGAAGGGAGCACTGGCCATCACTGTGGGTATAAACCCCAAGGATTGGGTGCCCAGGGCAAGTAGGCCAACCTCTCTGAGCTTTGGGAAATTGTGGGGCTCAGCCTTGCTCTGTGCATGCTACTGGGCATCCTGGGCCCTGACTGGGAATAGATATGGGACTAGAGGTGACCCCTGAGCAAGCTCATTCCTGCCCACCAGTTCCTTGGCCTTCCCTTGGGACCCTCTGTTGGGGGCATCTCACACTCCACTCAACGGCATTTATTATGCACCCACTATATGCCAAGAACTTGTTATGTGAAGACTCACCCCAGCCATGGTCCTGGCTCTGGATGTACACAGCTACCAGGCCTAGAGTTAAAACTCAATGACCAAGCCGGGCATGGTGGCGCACGCCTTTAATCCCAGCACTCGGGAGGCTGAGGTAGGAGGAGCGGTGTGAGTTTGAGGCTGGCTTGGGCTACAACGTGAGCACAAGGCCCGCCTGAGCTACACAGTGCGACCCTGCCTCAAAAATCCAGGGCCGGGAGTTTGGCTCAGTGACTTAAGCACCTGTCTGACAGGCATGAGGTTGTAAGTTCAATTCCCGGTGCTGCAAAAACAAGACAAAACAAAACAAAAAACTCAATGACCAGTATGGATTGTTACTCAGAAAATGTTCTTGTGACTTCCTGATTCCAGGAAGCAGAGATAAGATGGGGGAACATGTGAGAGACAATCTAAGCGGCTCCCTTTGAATGCAGAACAACTGCTGCAACTTTGATTATACTGAGATTTATTTCCTTATATTGATACATATAGAGCTGACTATGGTATTTTCTTCTGTTTTTTAATTGACTCTAAGCATTGTAAATAAAGCTAGCTGAAGTACTGGTATGTAATCTCTAAAGCCATCAGACAGTGTCCTCACAGAGTGACCTCTGTAAAATATATAAAGCACAACGGGATGGTAGAGCCAGTGAACTTCAGGAATGTCAACTGGGGATGAGCCTTGAGAGAGAGGCTGTGAGTCCCCAGGGCATAAAGTTTACATACCAGAAACTGAAGCAGCAGCCTCGTAAAACAATTCAGTTGCTACCTTGATTGGGTTATGCAAACTGAGCCCTCTGTATATCTTTATCTCTGCATTTTGCAGAGATACCTTTTTTACTACCTGGCTAGGCAGCTAAAGTGACTCACATAGTTCCCGCCATCCTCACTGTCACTCATCCTCGAGCCACCCCCTTTCTTCACAATATAATAAATTCTGGGAGAGGTCCAGAATCAAGGCCTTTGTCCACACATCTTCAAGAGGATTAAACTCAGGACCCCTTGGCTGCCCTTAACCTTAAATAAGTCCTGGTGTCTTTACTCTCGCCATGGGTTGCATTGGAGATGGTAGACTAAAATTAACTTGCCAGGATTCCAATAACGTCTCAGTGAGATTATAAATATAACTTCTTGGATAGTAAAAAAGACTAGAGAAAAGATTACAATACTTAGATTACCGTACTCCATATTTGGGATTACAATAGGAACACACCACACCCACATCTGTGCTCCTATTAGAATATAGCCTATGGGAGAGAGGGCTGTCTTGTTTCCACTTTTGGGTCCCTTCCCAGCATCCAGGGGGTGCTCAGCATTCAGGGTCTGCTAACTGAATGAATGCACAGAGGAGCTGAAGGCTTTGCCTGCTACAGCCTCCCCAAATCAGATGGCTTTAGAAGGGGAGAAGGACCAGCAAGTGACCTGATTTCCTTTCCTCCACGTCTTGGTTGTATGGCCCTTGTTTCATATTTCTTAAAACAATATGAATAATACAAAAACTCATACAGCAGGAGAGCTCACCCAGGGTGAACAACGCTACATATCAAGGGGTTGGCACAACTAAGAACTCGGAATGAGAGAGAACCCCCAGGTGGGGCTCCCCACAAAGGGCACTGAGAGCTGTGATTGTCGCCTGCACTTTCTGTCACCATCCAGCACATGAGGGTGGGCTTAACGGAGCAGTCACACTGCACTGTGTCTCCAGGCACCCAGACCTTCTGTGCTGCACCTGCCACCACCCTCTGTGTGCTCACCTGCCTGCGAGACTCCTGCCCTTGCCCCCAGCCGTCCTTGGGCTGCCATGACGGTCCAAGCCTGGCCATGCAGCCGTTCCCTCCATGTTGCTCTCTCCTTTCTGGAAGCCAAGGACTTGGGAACCCATGTGGCCTGAGTGGTCCAAATACCCAGAAAATTCTGATTCCAGGCAACTACAGTAACAGGGATGCCTTGGGCAGAGCCGGCACTGGGGCCCGAGGTGCATGCTGGGAGAGCCCCTCAGCACGTTCTTCCCTGGAGCCAGGCAGTGGAGAAGAGCTGGGAACCCCAAGGAGGGCAAAAGATGGGAGATCGCAGCAACATGTCCCAGGCCCTGAATGCCCACAAAGGGGGCAAAATTAGAGCCCAGGTTGGAGCTGCTCTGCCCCAACTGCTGTGTGACCTTACCCAGCTCCCCTGTCCTCTCTGAGCTTTAGCCCCTTGCTCAGGACAATGAGGGCATGGGGAGGCTAAATGCAATGTCCTCCAAAGCAGAGCATCTCAAGGAGTGAGCCACGTGCTGCTGGGGGGAAGCAGGATGGTGTCACAGATGCAGCTTGTATACCATGGAAAGCCAGGGAAGGCATTATTGACTTCTGATTGTTCCAAGAACAGCAAGAGAAAGATCGGCACTGGGTCTCTAGCCCACAAGGCTCTCCGTTTCAGCTGGGCTGTAACTGACAGGCACCAGCAGGCCTCCAGTGGAGGTCATTGTCCTACAAAAGCATCTGGCAAGAACTGAAGGTCTTTATTTCAAGGCCATTGTATTTGTCTTCTTTTTATTTATGGCAAATGAGAGATAAAGTTTATTCTTAGATACACTTATTTAAGCAAAAAGAAGAGGAGAACAAATTCAAGGATGCTTGTTAGAGATAATCCAGATAATACTGTGCTGCTGTCCAAATATGAGGAGTGGTAAACATTGCATGGATTGTCAAAGGGAAGTGAGCGTGTGTGTGTGTGTGTGTGTGTGTGTGTGTGTGTGCATGCACTTGGGTGTGTGTGTGCACGCCCACACATTCTGCTCCAGTGCTCACCTCTGAACCCAAAAGGATGTAGGAAGGGCCAGGCAGGAAGGTAGCAAATCCCTGGGGCCAGAAAGACTGCTGCCCGGAAGTGCCTCATGTCCCGTGGGGGCTGGACAGACAAACTTTGAGCCTGGCCACCCAGCCAGGGCCACTCTCCTGCTGCTGCCCAAGAACCATGCTTGCTGCTGCCCTCCTGAGCCTGACCCTGCTGGGCAGTGCCCACGCCTGCTCCACAGGCCCCCTGTCCACAGCGGGCATTGTGTGCCGTATCACCAAGTCTGCCCTCCTGGTGTGTAAGTACAGTGCCCACCTCTCCGTCCAGGCTTTGTCCCTCCAGCAGGGGCTCTTCTCAAGGGCACCACCTGGTCAGAAGCCAGCCCTGGGGCAGAGCGACCATATTTTAGCCCAGGTGAGAACCACCCTAGCCATGAGAGGGGCTGAGCCTGGCTCTCCTGCCTGTTCTCTGAATTCACTCTCAAGGCCCTTGCTGGGCTGCAGACAGCAAAGCGTGGTGGTTTGTGTTTGCCTGGGATTCAGAGTCGATCTGGAGTTCAAAGGGGAGCCTGGCTAGGAGTTCAGATTAGGGTCAAAGGTTAGGTTAGTGTGAATTTGGAGGTGCAGATTAATTTATGCCCAGAGTCAGGAATCAGCATAAGCCCAGGGTAGGGAAAGTTTATCATTGCTCTGTGACCTGGGCCAGCTCTGCACCTCTCTTTGGGCTAAAGCCTCTTATTCAGTACAACAAAGCCGTGGGGAGGCTAAATGCTATGACCTCTAACATAGGATAGCTTCAAGTGTGAGACCCAGGGTCACAGACTCAGTTGTATTGGGGGACACAGCACAGTCTGTGTGAGGCAGGGGGAAGTGTGCATGTGGGTCAGGGGCTGTCACTTTGACCAGGATCATAGGGTTCCTGAGTATCAGGAGTCAGAGACAGAGGTGTGAGCAGGATCCCTAACTGTGGTCCAGGATCAGGGCTCTCTGTGTCCCCTGAAAATTGTCATTTAACCTGCACCCAGTGTGAGGCCCAGTCTGATCCCACAGCTTTGAGACCTGTGGGAGCCTCACCCCAGACAGGCTGAGCCTGGCCAGGGCTGGGCTGGGGGCTCGGACTGGCCTCAGTGCCTCAGCTGCACCCTCCCTTGCAGTGAACCAGGAGACGGCCAAGGTGATCCAGACAGTGTTCCAGCGGGCCAGCTACCCTGACATCAAGGGCGAGAAGACCATGATGCTCCTTGGCCAAGTCAAGTACGGTCTGCACAAGTAAGCTGGCCTTGGGGGTGTGGGGAAGATCAGGCCAAGGGCTGTAAACAGGCAGAGAATAGCTTGGGACTTGCCTGGCCCTATAGAGGAAGGGCAGCTGGAGAACTCAGGACTTCCCATCTGCCTTTCTAATAGCCCAATAGAAGCAGGCTTTAAAAAGGCCCCTGGCCACAGCCCTACGAAGAAGGGTCTTACCTGGGGAAATGGAAGGCAGGGTGTAGAGATCTGCTGGCCCAAGTCTCCTAACCTGACTAGGACTGACCGTAACAGCCAGGTGCCTTTACAGACAATACTTTGTGTTATCTTGATCCTGTTTAGCAAATCAGGAAAAAGGAGCTCAGAGAGGTTAAACTGCATGAAGGCCACCCAGCTGGCGGGCAGATCAGCACACAGAGCAGGGCTCCTGGAGCCTGGGTTCCTATTGTTATGTGTTTGAGGCCCCAAAGGTGGGGTAGACACTATTTAGGGACCTCACCTTTGCCTTCAAACAAAGTTCCTCCTTTCTCATTCCCAAAATGAGCTCCACGGAGGTGGATGGCTTCCCCAAGATACCTTCGTCCTGATACTGCAAGAGCCTGTGTGTGTCCTGGGGCCACTAGGGGGCACCACAGCGCTGGAATGCCGCTTTGCCTTCAGTAAGAAAGGCTTCTGCCATTGAGGGACGAGGGGTGGCACCGAGAGCTCAGTGTGACCGGAGATAGTTTCTCATTCTGTAAAATGAGGATAATAACAACCTGAACCTATGTCCCAAGAGGTCAGGGAAAGCAAAAGTGCCTTGGAGTTGTTAACAGAGAGACTATGCCTAATAAGCCAGCAATAATTCCTAAGACCAGGCTGCCCTAGAATAGATCTCATTCATATGTAGTAATACTCCAAAACAGATGGGGCAGGTAACACGTGACAACCTTTGATTCACATTAGCTGAAGCCGGATAATGGGTATAATGAGCATTCTTTATACTATTTTCTTTCAGGAATACAATGGAATAGAATAAAGGGGGGAAAACAGGAGACTTGGATTCTTTTGTTTCATGTTGTGTTATTTTATTTTATTTTATTGAGACAGGCTCTCACTATGTAGTTCGAACTGGCCTTGAACTCACTATGTAACCCAGGCTGGCCTCGAACTCTTGGCGATCTTCCTGCCTTGGCCTCCCAAGGGCTGGAATCCCAGGCGTGTACTGCCACACCTGGGTTGGAAGGCTCGGATTCTTATTGTTGGTCACAATACATCACAGTGGTTTACAACACAGAATTTGGGGTGGGGCAGACCCACGATCAAATTCCAGTGATTCAGAGGCCTTTGGAAGCCACATGATCTCTCTGAGCCACTTCTGTGGTGGGTAAAGTAGTAACAATAGTGATGGCTCAGGGGGCGGTGAGGATTAAAGCAGGAAATATGTGCAGCCTCTCAGGGTTGCTGAGGCCACAAGCCACTCGCTTTCCTCTAAACCTCCATCCCGCATCACCTCCTGCAAGAAGCCTTCTATATTCACTTCTTTGCCACCATAACAAATCCCAACAAGCTTAGTGACTTCGACCAATATGGTTATACCTCACAGTTTAAAAGGTCAAAAGCCAGCACAGGGGGATGTGTTTTCTTGCCTTTTCCTCTGTACCCTCTGGCAGCGCCCACAGTCTTGCCCTCCAGCGCCAGCCAGGCTGCACCCGGGTCACCTGCCTCCCTCTCCCGCTTTCCAGCGTGTTTGTGTCCCCCTGGGGGACCAGGATCAGCACCCTGCCTGGCTCAAGGTCTTTAACAAATCACCTGGCGAAATCCTCTTTCACGTCATACAGTGGATTCACATTGTGCATTGGGGTGTGGACATTTTAGGGGGTCATTATTCACTGATTGAGGGTCCTGGATGACCCATGTCAGTGGGTGTGTGGACTCCCTATGTATAATCAGATCCAGGAGGACGAGACAGGGTTTCTCAGGGGCAGGTGACAGAAAGAGCCCAAGGATGCCCTTCCCAGCTTCTATTTGTTTTCCCAGCATCCAGATCAGCCACCTGTCCATTGCCAGCAGCCAAGTGGAGCTGGCCGAAGCCAAGACCATCGATGTCTCCATTCAAAACGCATCTGTGATCTTCAAGGGGACCCTCAACTATGGCTACACAGGTGCCTGGGGGTAAGTATTCCCTTCACATGACTTGCTACTCCCTGGCCCTCTGAACTGTGGAGCAGAAGATGGTTCCCGGGTCCTTGGCTCTTTGCAGGTTGAGCATTGATCAGTCTGTTGACTTCGAGATTGACTCTGCCATTGACCTCCAGATCAACACACAACTGAGTAAGTGTCGGCTCCCTCCAGGGAGGTAGGGAGACCAGGCTCCAGAGCTTGGCCTTTGTGGGGAGGGAAGCCCCATAGCCAGGGTGTTTTAAGGTCACTAAATAAGGCCCAGTCTGGGAAGTTTGCAGGGTGGGAGCCCCGAGCTGGCCATGTCCCTGTACGGCCAGGGCAGCCTAGTAGTCCTGACTGGTGGCCCAGGCTGCCCTGATGTGGCATTGGTGTCTCTCTGCAGTCTGCGACTCTGGCAGGGTGCGAACCGATGCCCCCGGCTGCCATCTGTCCTTCCACAAGCTGCTCCTGCATCTTCATGGGGAGCAGAAGTAAGTCAGTGTGCCCACGGCTCCTTCAGTGTCACCCCCACTCAGGGAAGGCCTGTGGGCAGCCACGCCTGGAGGGTCAGGGCCTCCAGGGGTCTTCATCAATGCATACTCGAAGACTGGGAAGAAAATAATAAGTCAGAGTTTCTGCACATGTGCACTATTCTAAGGTCTATGCATGAACTAATTGATTTAATCCTCACATGGTGGGCGCTCCATGCCTGCCCAGGATGGGCTGGATGCTCACTCTAGTGCTTGCTCCCTCAGCCCCGGGTGGATCAAGCGGCTGTTCACCAACTTCATTTCCTTTACCCTGAAGCTGGTCCTGCAGGGACAGGTGAGCCAGGCCAGCGGACCCACCTGCGATCCCGGGTCCAGAGCGCAGCACCATCCGGCCTCTTCTCTGGCCTCCTTCCTGCCTGGTGAGGTGCCTGCCCTGTCCTCCCCAGGTCTGCAAAGAGATCAATGTCATCTCCAACATCATGGCTGACTTTGTTCAGTCAAGGGCCGGTGAGTTTGGTCTGTGTATCTCCGAGGATAGCCCTGGGAGCAGAAAGTCACCCACATCGCCAGGGGATCTTGGGACAGTCACTGGCCCTGTGGTCCCGGTGTGGCTCTGACTCTTGGTGATTAATTATGGTCAGGCGGTGACAAGTCTCTTCCCCTTGAAGTTGTGTGACTTGGGACAAGTCACTTTACCTCTCTGAACCCCGGTTTCTTTATAGATAAAAATGGGGTGATAATAGTACCTGCCCCACAGGGTACCTGTGAGAACTGAGTGGAAAAAATGTATGTTAGAAGCGTAAGACTACCTGGGCATCCCCAGGCCCTTTAAAGTAACTAGAGTTCCCAGCATCCCAATCCTCATAGTGGCAAACCTAACATCAACTATGACATAAGCACCCACAAACATCAATGGAAGCTAAGAAGGAGAAGGCATCACAGAGATGGAGAGAGAGATCCCCAGCCCACCCTGGAGCTGCTCCTCACCTTTCTATCAGGGCTGGGGCTAAGGGGGAGCTCCCCAAGGCTGCGTAGTGGACAAGAGATGGCTCAGGACTCAGTGTTGCCATCTGTCCCATGGGCTATCCCTTGGGAGGTACAGAAGACAAAAGAAGGTCCTGGAAGAAGTGGGCTGTGCTGTGCTGCCCAACAGAACCAGCACTTACCAAACACTTGACTTACCCAACACGGTATCTTTGTGATTACCCAGGGAAGAAGGTACAGCTAACCCCATTTTACCCCTGAGAAAATGAACTCATGGGGCTGAGAGGAACCCCCAGCCCAGAAGTAGGGGAGAGGGATCTGAATCCAGGCCCTCCAACCACTCCCAAGCAGCAACTGGACTGCGTGGGAACTTCCCTTGCTAGGCTGCGAGCACGTGTCTGGTCTTGGTTCCTCAGCATATAGAAGGTGCTCAGTGAACATGGGAAATGAAGACAGTGAAGGCATGGGTTGGGAAACTGGGCTGGCAGGGCAACAGGTGGGGAGAACCCAGGCCTCTAGGCCCCTGCCCTGAGCCGAGGAGCAGCCCAGGAAAGGACAAGGACAGCTCTGTCTTCTTGTGTAGCAAGCACTCCACTCCTCCCCACCGCAACTGCTTGTCTCTTAGGGTCAACAGGAAGGTGGTTCACCCTCAGCGAAGGAGGGCCAGGCAGGCCTCTCTGCACTGGCGCAAATGGCCCAGGAGCTCAGAGGGATTGAGTACCCAGGGGTTTCCCAAGGATGTGACTCTGTTGCAGGTTTATAGGAGGAGACAGGAACAGGGCCCCCCACTCCCATGCTGCTCTTCCACCCTCACGCTGGTCTGCACCAGCGCCACATGGGTGCTGCTGTTTGCTTTTGGAAATAAAGTTTTATTGGAACACAGCCATCTGCACTCCTTAGGCACTATATGCAGCTGGTTTTTTTTTTTTTTTTTTTGGTACCAGGGATTGAACTCACAACCTTGTGCTTACCAGGCAAGCACTTGAGCCGCTAAGCTAAATCCCCAGTAGTCCCTTGCAGCTGCTTTTAAACAACAAAAGTAGAGCTGAGTCATAGACCGAGAGTCCTCTGAGTCTGAAGTACCTACTGTCTGGCCCTTTCTAGAAAATGTTTGATGACTCTTGTCCTGGATTCTAGAACTCAGGACCAACTAATGAGTTAAGCTGGAGAGAACTGATCATCAGAATCACTCTCATTGTTGGGCACTTCCTCACCCACTTCTACATGGGAGTGTACAAACCCTGGGGTAGACACTGTCATTGGAGGTGAGGACATAGATGCTCAGTGAGGGAGCTAGGGCTATTCTGACTCTGATTCTGAACCAGTCTTCCAGAAGGAACTTAGAATGGTGGAGCCAGACAGAAGTTGAAGAAAAAGATAATGAAAATGTGCATCCCACACTCTAGGACCCGTCTTACAAATGGAAGTCCTAGGGTTGCAGGTTGGGGCATCATGTGCAGGGGGAGGTTCCACCTCAATTCTCCCCTCCCATAGCCAACATCCTCTCCAGTGGAGACATCGGGGTGGACATCTCCCTGACGGGATCACCTGTCATCGCAGCCACCTACCTGGAATCCCATCACAAGGTGGGTGTGGCAGGAAGATGGGGCAGAGGCTCACATCCCCAGATGCCTCTCAGGCTAGGTGCCCTGGCCACCTGCCTCCAGCTTTGACCCCACAGAAGCCAAGCGTCCCCTTGCCACACCTCTGCAGGGCATTTCTTGACCCTCTCTGAGAGTCCCAGTCAGGCACCATCTCTTTTCTAGAAAGCCTGTTTGACTTCTACCCTCTTCCATAGCAAAGGCCCCTTTGGGGTATCTGATGGACCCTCTGGATCTTCTGTTACTTACAACATAGAGATCTATAAGAATAGCACCTTAAACCCATAGATGTTTGCTTCCCTTGAAAAACAGTCTGCACCCGGACCACTGTGTATGGGACAGGGTGGGTCTGGTAGCTCAGCAGTGTCAGGTACACAGGCCCTGTGCATTGCATGGCTGACCCAACCATCCACTTCGCTCACATCCCATAGTCTGACCTGAGTCACATGGTCACACCTAGCTGCAGAGAATGCTGAGGAATTTATTCCAGGTACCCATGAACCCAACTAAGAATTGGGGGCTACAGAACTCTGAGAGAGGAGAACAGATTGTAGGGACAGCCAGCCATCTCTGTGATGGAGCCTGTGCCCACAGAAGTGAAGAAAAGGAACATGTCAGGGGTTTGTGGGTACTCATGAAGCTCCTTCATAAGTCTTGGGTTCACTAATGTTGGAAGGGAGAGAACTGTGTTGTGGTTGCCTTCCCGACTTTGGCTGCCTGGGACTGAAGGTGCAGGGTTGGTGGTCAACAGAACCAGCTGGCAGCATGGAGGCCCTCGATCACCAGCTGCTCCACCTGCTATGTTTGCTGGAATGTCAGCCAGTGGTGGGGAGCGTGTTTCTGGTTCACATCCCATGGCTGGTGCTGGGGTCCTATCTGCTGATTGAATGAAGTTCCAGTAGGGCAGAAACTGAAGTGCAGCTCTTCCCCAGTTTCCCAATCTGTCTTCTGAGCCAGATGCTTTCCCAAGGTCCTGGTGGTCTCCCTGAAGCTGGCCCTTGAGCCCATCAGGGACACATAGGGCAGGGCAGCCAGTGTCCCAGCTTTCCACAGGGTCATTTCATCTACAAAAACATCTCGGAGGACTTCGTCCTGCCCACCTTCTCACCATCACTGCTGGGGGACTCCCGCATGCTCTACTTCTGGTTCTCTGAGCAAGTCCTGGACTCCTTGGCCAAGGCTGCCTTCCAGGATGGCCGCCTCACACTCAGCCTGACGGGGGAAGAGTTCAAGGTGAGGGGCGGGGCTGCTGGGACATGCATATTTGCAGGTGGTGTGTGTGCGCACCTGAGGGGAGCATGGAGGAAACTGGGTAGCAAGCACAGAAGCCATGGACTGGTCATGCTGCAACCATTATATTAAAGCCCAGCATTTACTGGGGGCCTCTGTGTGTTGGGTGAGAGATACTGCCAATCAATTGATAGATAGGCAGATAGAACTACAGATACAGCTTGACACATAGTAACTGTGAAATAAATACAAGCTGTTATTAGTATTTGTACTGCATTTATCTTTGCTGTACTCAGAGATTGGGGTAGATACTACTGTACTTCCATTTTTCAAAAAAATTAAAATTAAACCACAGCCAAGCTCAGAGAGGATAGGGAACTTTGCTCAAGATCACACAGCTTAGATGAGGAGGCTCCAAAGCCTATACTCTTCATAAATGCTTAGGTGGTTTCTAGTTCATGCCTGCCATTGTGTGTCTCCAAGGTCACACGGCAGAGCAGGGAGTAGAAGCCAGACCTCCAGCAAGATCACAGAGGTTCTCTGCTTCACCCTGCCCAGCACAGCTCAGATCTTGTCTAGGGGGTTGGGTTTGGGGTTGAGGGGCTGCACTGTGTTGCTGCAGTGTCCTGAAAATGACCTGCTCACCCTCTATCTGTTTTAGGAAGCATTGGAAACCCAGGGCTTCAACATCAATCAGGAAACCTTCTTAAAGGTAACTGCCCTGCTGATCAGGGTTTATCTTGTGCACCCTAATCCTACTCTTGCTTCCAGAGCCCCCACACAGCGATCCCAACAGCGTGACATCACAATAGCTAAGGCCGTGCTCCTTTTGAGCTCTGAGCGCAGCGCTTTCTGAGTATCAGTTCCCTCTGTGCTTACAACCACTGTGCCAGCGAGAAACTGAAGTGATCGTGTCTCCCATCTCAGGAACTTAGGAAATGGCAGGGATGGGCTGTGCAACTGTGATGGCCCCAAAGACTACGGTATCACCACTAGGTTCAGCGAGCCCCAGCCATAGTCACTGCAGGTGACTCCTGACCCCAAAACCAACCTCTCAGCTCAGCTCCTCGGGGGTCACAGCCCTGTCTGCTCTGGCTGGAGGCAGCAATGCCCATGATCCTGGTCTTCAGTGCAAGTTTCCACCAAGAGGCTGCAGTTCTTGAGCTCAAAGGGCCCTCACCCTTTCTGGGTGAGCTCCTCTGAACCTCTGGCCAACTCACTCCCATTCACTGCACTAACTCCACCCTCAAGCCTCCAGCTGCCCCCTGTCTTCTAACTGCCACCCTCTCAAATTTAGGAACTGATACCAGTCTTTCCCAGGGAGTGGGGCAGTGCCCCCAACAGTGCTTTTCTCTTGGCTCCCTGCTCCCAGCTCTCCCCCTCCCCATCCCAGCTCCTCCCTATAGCCTTCTTCCTGGTCTAGCAGGATATCTGCTTCCCTTCTGAACTTCCCATCTTCTCTTCCCTGACTTCCCAACCCTGTTATGCCTGTCTCTTCTTCCAGGTGTGCGACTCAGGCATGCATGCCCTTGACCTCTTGGGTCCTCACTATTCTAGAGTCCATCCACTTATCTCAGTCTCTGCCTTCACCCCCAGGCCCAGCTCCTGCTGCCTCTTGTGGAAATCTAGTTGCCCCCATAGTGCGCCTCCCTGCCTTCCAACACCCCCTGCTTTCTGTTTCCCATGGCAGCCAGAACAACCTTTTCGAGAAGCAAAACTGAACACTCACCTGCCAATTTAAAACTCTTCAAGAATATAGGATCCGAGTCTAAGGACAGGCAAAGTTCTCTGCCATAGTATCCAGGATCCTGCACGGTCTGGCCCTTGTCTACCTCTCAATCTAGTTGTTGTGCACCCAGCACAATTGTTTAGTGTAAGAGTTGGTGTCTTTCATCAGCTGTTGAAATTTCTCAGCTGCTATCTTTTCAACTATTGCCTCTTTTTCTGTTTCCTCTATTCTTATCTCTTTGGATTTCTAGGGCCTTCTCAGTCCATCTTCTACGTTCACAGCTGGCTTTTCTGTCATGTTTTTTGTCTTTGTATCTCTATGCGAAATTCTGGATAGTTTCTACAAATCTCTTTTTTAATTTGCCTTTTTACATCTGTATCTTATCTGTTCACTCATTCCCTGAATTTTTCATTTTACTACCAATAACATTTGTTTTATAGTAATTTTATTTAGTTTATTTTCAAATCTAGCTCTTCTCTCCCCAACCCCAATCCTGTCATTTCATCAGTGCTCTACTTCTTTAATCTTTATTTAAAAAAAAAATGGTTGCTTTAACCAGGCATGGTGGTGCACGCCTTTAATCCCAGCACTCGGGAGGCTGAGGTAGGAAGAGCGTTGTGAGTTCGAGGCCGGCTTGGGCTACAACGTGAGCAAGGCTGGCCTGAACTACATAGTGCCTCAAAAAAAGTAGGGCCAGGAGTTTGGCTCAGTGACTTGAGCCCCTGCTTGGCAGGTGTGAGGTTCTGAGTTCTATCTCTGGTACTGACAAAAAAAAAAAAAAGGTTGCTTTGTAGTTTCTTCCAAGTTATTATATCATGTCTAATTCTGAGGAGTACTTACCTCTTATTTGTTGTGTTTTCTAGTTAGCTATCATGATGGATGACTTCCTTGGCTTTTCTGTGGACTGATTGCTCTTTGGATTCCCTAAATTTCTTAAAAGGACACTTTTGCATTTAGTTCTGTGAGGAACACAAAAGTTGCATCATTTAGTAGTCTGGATGTATTTTTATGTTGATCACTTAGCTCAGAAAGTCTTGCAACATGCCTGTAGTATAGATATAGACTTTGGTCCTGCACTGACTCCATTTTGGTTTTTTGTTTACACTCTCCATCCCACTCCTTTTCATGAGGGGGAAACGTCTCACTTCTACTTTTGTTTCTCACTACTTTTAATATGAGAGCATCAAACCCCAGAGCATCATCTGAAGCCATATCCTTCTCTTATCTCTCTGTGCTGTCTTGCTTACAGCTTTGCCTTTCAGTTTGCTTTTCATGTCTAGGACTGGGATTGTCTCTTTCTTCCTTTTGAGCTCAGCTAGGTATTAAAGAAAACCTTTGGTCGGAAAGTATCCACTGGTCCCATGGTCTGTAGGGAGAGCCGCCTTGAGCCCCACCCCACAGACTGCAGCCCCGATACACTGCCCAGCTGACCTCAGTCTGTACTCCCAGCCCTGCCCACCACCTACCTGTCCTGTGTTGGCCCTGCTCCTCCCACATCTACTGTGCCAGGCTGTTCCCGCTGCTCAGAGGGTTTCCCTCACCCTTTCCCATTGGATTCCTCTTCATCCTCAGGAAAGAGCTCTCCTATCTCTCTGATTTTGTCAGATTCCCCTTGAGGGTTCTTGGACCAAGGGTGGGTCTATTTCACCTTTAAAATGCTCCTCAGTGGCAAGTTTGCCTTTAGTTCTGGGATTCTCTGATAAAGAACTTTGCAGGCAGAGACCATGGCTGTTTGGCTCTCCGCTGCATCCCTAGCTTGGCCCTAGGGTTCAGCCTGGTGAGGTTCCTGTGGACACTGTTAGATGGCACAGCCACATCTGTTGGAGGATTCCCACGTAGCAAGGTCTTTACATGGAGCAGCTCTCAGCTCTTTACACGGACGATCTTGCTGGACTTCTCAGCAACCCTATGTGCTAAATATGATTCTGTTCCCATTTTACAGAGGAAGAAGGCAAGGCACAGAAAAGGCTATGCTGGGAAAAGGCAACCTTGCCATGCCCTGCAAGCTGGGGCGAGGCAGAGGTGGTTTCAATACAATACAGACAAGAAAACTGAGGTTCAGAGAGAGCAAGAGTCCCAGTTTGCCAAGTCACTGGCAAATTAGTGGTGTGGAACAGCCTTGGGCTCAGGGCCTCTGAGTTCAGCCTGGCCCCAGCCTCCACCCCAGGCTGCTTCCTTTGTCCCCTGTCTCAGGGCCAACGTCAGCTTCAGCCCTCCCATCTCCGAGGGCAGCTCTGATGGGCTGGGGTCCTGGCCCCGGGACCCCTCTCTCCCACAGCTTTTCGACAGCTGTCCTCTCAGCCAGGCCCAAGTAACAGTGCACTGCCTCACGAGGCCCAGGATCTCCTGTCAAAACAAGGGCGTCGTGGTCAGGTCTTCTGTGCTGGTGAAATTCCTCTCCTCACACCCAGATGGGCAATGGTCAGTGGCTCACACTTTTGAAGAGGTGAGTGGGTACAGGTGGAACTTGGGAGTGGGGACCCAGCTGCAGACAGTCCATCTGGCACAGGAGTCTGGGGGGCCTCTGATACCTCCAGATTCTTCCGCCACCTCTGCTGGGACAGGCTGCTTCTTACACATGGCTCGTGGGCCTTAGGATCCTGTAACTCAACCATGAGCGAACACAGAGGGTGTTGATGGGTTTAGTGATATTTTCTTTCTTAAACAGAGTGATGGGACACAAGTTTGTCATGCAAGTTCAAAACTGTCCACCCATAGATATTAGGGCCATGTAGCTTTCCAAACTCAAATGCTTTGGATTTTAGAACATCAGGATATTGTGTGTACATGCGGGACATATTGGTGATTGCCCCACAAACAAGCACATGACATTTCTCCACATATAAACATTCACACAAAGCAAGATGAATATGCCACACAAATGCTGCCGTCCAAATGGCCGGACTTTATCAACAAACCCTAAAACCCCAGTGAACAACAATGACAAAGAATAAAACAAACAAAAGAAACAAAGAGTTCATTTGATTTTGTAACAGTAAATAAGGAATTAAGGATCAATGTGGTTGCTAATGCCCTTCACTCTCTTTCTCTCTCTATATATGGAATATATATATATATATATATGTATATATATATATCTTCAATGTTTCTTAATACAGTAAAAACTGAAGACAAAATAACACAGGTACATAGTGGTAAACTCCAGATCCTGATAATCTTCTTGCTCACTGAGGACACTGGTACATTTTCTTTGGTGATTATTATTTTTTATAAATTTTTAATTTTAGAATAATTTCAGATCTGAATAAAAGCTACATAGTACAGAGGTTTCCATATGCATGTCCCCTGGTCTACCCCATAATTACCATCTCCTAGAGCCACACTGCGTGAGTGCTAAGAGAGTCACTCTGGTAAACCACAGACAACCAAACTCCAGATTCGTTGAAGTCTCACTAGTTTTCTCACTGATTTCCTTTGCCTGCACCATGATTTGATCCAGGAGATCACATGGATTTAGCCTTTGAAAAAACTCATACATTTGTTCTATTTTACTTACTTAACTGCTTGTTACTTAAGGATCTGAAAAGCTCAGAGTACTTGTTAAAGAAAAAATTTCACCCCTTCTGGATATTTTCTCAGAAGAACTGAAAACATCATACCATAGCAATATATGTGCATCCATGTTTATAGCAGCACAATTTACTAAATCTTGGAAACCACCCAAATGCCCATCAGCTGAGGAATGGATAAAAAACATGTGTGTTTTTTTACACAATGGAGTACTACTCAACCACAAAGAAGGATAAACTGGAGACTTTTATAAGGTAAATGGATGCAACTGGAGACCATACTCATAAGTGAAATAAATCAGACCCATATGTGTTGTATCATCACCCTAGTGAAAGAAACTGAAAGAGTAAATAAGATCCAAAATGTGCAACAGATTTTTTGAGTTGAGAAGAAACTGTTCAAAAGAAAAGACAAATTGTGATAGGGAAAGGGGGAAAGGAAGAAAGGGAAAAAGAAAAAAATATATTTATATACAAGATAGTTAACATAGTTATAGAGCTGGTGTCTCTTAGTTCATTAAAAAAAAGATTTGTACTAATATTGTTTGGACACGATATCATGCCTGTATCTTATACTCTAACTACTACAAAGACAATACACAACCTGTTAATTATTGAAACTCTCCTACTAACTTGTTTCAAAACTCTTTTATTGTTTTTTTCTTTTAAAAATAAAAAAAGAAAGAAAGAAAAAACTTCAATGACACTTGCTGCATCTCAGTCAGGTGGAGTTTATTCAGGACCCTGGCCATACAGATGGGGCTTGCTGCAGTGGGGCTCACAGTGGGCAGCGGGGAGACCCTGGGTTCCACTCAGAGTGCAGCATGGGTGAGTGGGTCCCACAGTCAAGGAAAAGGTCAGGGTTAGTAGGCAGAAAAATATTGAAAGGAAACCTGGCAGTGGGTGGAAATTCTAGCTGAGCCAACCCAACAGAATTCTGGCTGAAGATGGGCCAGGGTAACCACACATTCCCCAAGAGGAAGGTGAGGGACCTGATCTGATATGAGGTGATCAGACATTGCGGTTGGGGATTCTTGCTAAACCAAGGTAGAGGGGCTCTGACTAAACTGGATTTTATAGGGAACTACATGGTGGTCCTAGAAGGCTCTAGAATCACACCAAAGTTGGGTCAAACAAAGAATCTGTGTCAGACTGCAGCATCACCACGCGTGTTTCATGCCCCTCCCTGACTTCTCCAGTGTCCCCTCCTCTCTCTGGCTCCTGCAGACTTTCCTTCTTGCTCATGAACTGTCAGTCAGCAATCTTTAGGAACTTATGTCCCCCAGGACATCTTGGAGAGAAGCTTTGGCTGCATCTCCCAGGGCAGGGAGATAGCCTGGGGCAGGTTTCTGGGCTAATGGCAGACATAAACAGGACCAGGGATGGGGCAATCCCAGTGAGGTTGTTTGAGGCTGAAAGAGTTGCAGGTCAGGTGGGAAGTGTGTTGAAACTCGTTCTGAGACTACCAGGCCAAGAGGAAGAAGTAGAAGCCACAGCAGGGGTGGGAGATGACAGGTCTGTGCTGGGGGCAGGATGTCCGCATTGCAGAGGCATTAAACTGAACCCCAGAGAAAGTGCACACCACACCACTGAAACAGAGGGAGCTCTGGAACCAACAGGACACAATGTGAGGTTCAAGGTCACACGTCACATTGATACTGAAGCCTGCAGTCTCTGCACCCCAGCAGATGCACTTAGTCATTTATTTTCAGCATTACCTTTTGAGTTCTTACTCTGGGCCCCTGCCATATGATTCCTGATCTCATGAAGCTTTTATTTTGGGCAGAGATAAATAGTAACTAGCTAGCCAAACAAAAGACTATACAACCTTTAATTGTACCCAATGCTATGAAATAAAAATATGTAGTCAAGGAAGGTGCGTATGAAACTGAACTCAACATACAGAGGATAGTTGAGGGCCATCTGGTGCTGTGGGGTCAGTGTCTCCAAGGGAAGCTGTCAAAGCACAAATTCCTGGGCACCCCCAGAGTCTGGTTTGTAGGTCTGGAACAGGGCCTGTGGATCTGTATCTCCAACACACTCCTCCTGCTGGATGCTGAAGCTGCCGGCCTAAGGCCACACATAGAGCAGCAGCGATCTAGTGTATTCCATCTCCAGAATGTGAAAACACAAATCAATCTGGCCTCCAGCATAGGAAGCCTCTCCCTGCTTGGGTGATTACTTCCTTTTGGAGATAGGAGATGTGAGCCAGGCCCACAGTCCTGCGCCATGGCAACTGCCAATGTGGGGAGGTCAGAAACCAGAAGAGAAAGTGCCCATGGAATTTCTCAGGTCCTAATCCCAAAGCTACCAGTTTATTTCCTTCAGTATGTATGTGTGCATGTATGCCTGCATGTATGTATGTATTTTGTGATGCTGGGGATGGAACCTGGGGCCTTGTACATGTTAGGCAAGTGTTTTGTGACTGAGCCACACTCCCATTTTCTCCCAGTTTTCAGAAGACCAATAGTTCAACCAGATCCCAAGATTTCCTCAGATCCACTATTCCCCATGCCTCTCAGATTGTTCAGTGCATTTGAGAGCCCTGGGCAGGGAGGGTTGCCCTCTGCTTCAGGGAGACCCCTGGCTCACAGTGAATCTGGTTTCTCTCCCCAGGATATCATCACTACCATCCAGGCCTCCTATTCCCAGAAAAAGCTCTTCTTAAGCCTCCTGGATTTCCAGTATGTGCTGCAGAGAGGGGTGGGGGTCAGCTCTGCAAGCCTCTCCCGGGGCCCTGGGGTCAGGCACAGGGCTTGGTCCTGGTGGGGAGATGCGGCACCTTCCTTCCAGGACTCACTGCCTGGCTACAGCCAGAGAAGACCCTGCCTTGGAGGCTATAGTAGACGGCAGTGGGCTTAGGGATGGGGGGAGGACCTGGGCCAATGCCCAGTGGTTGGAATGGCCAATGTCCAGAGGCTTCAAAAGGCCTCTCTTTTCAAGGGCCTGGAATTAACCCATCTTTGCCAATGGTTGCAGTTTTTTGAATTTTTGCATGAAATTCATATCTGTTACCTAGAAAAATTCAAGGAATAAGAAGTTGAAGAGACACAATTTTATTATGTTTCACTGTTATGCCCCCCCCAAATGAAATACTAAGCATAAAAAGATTAATCAGAAACACTGAGAACCATTCCTAAAGTTCTTTAACAAAGATTCAAATTCTCACCTCTCTTCTATTTCAGGGTTACACCAAGGACTGCTTCTAAGGAGGCTGAGGTAGGTGGTCTTGGGAGAAATAAGCCCTGTCGGGCTTCATATTTTAAGAAAGCAGAGGGCCCTAAAGGAAATCAGGCAATGGATCCAAAAAAAATTAAACTAGTTGGTCCCTCCATGTCTCTCGTGACCCTTCTCCCTGCTGTCTGTTGGGAGAGGCTTTGTGTCACAGAAATGGGACCACAGTGGTATGAATGGAGGGAGAGGAGAGTACTGGCTAAGTGGCCTCTCTGTGGGAATGGGACAACAACTCTGGCCCTCTCTAGGGTCTGGAGGAACCATTCAGGAAAGCCACTGTCTGGGGGGCAGAAGGAGAGGGCTCTGATTGGCAGAGCAGCTCCGCGGCCGTTCAGAGCTTCCTGCAGTCGATGATCACCACTGTGGGCATCCCTGAGGTCATGGCTCGTAAGTATCGGCTCGGGGAGTGGGTGCAGATGGAGCTCTGACTTCACCTTCTCCCTCTTTCAAATTGCTTGGTGCAGAGGTCCCTCACAGGCAGGGCCCCAAGTGCCTCTGATCCCCCAACCATCAACATTTATGGGTCCTGGGTCCCTTCCCTCAAGGTCCAGCTCCTCGCTGGTGCAATGAATGCCAATAACTTGGCCAGATGCACAGACCTCTGTTGCTGGTCTACCTTGCTATCTTCTCTGCACCCCACCATAGGCCCAACTTAATTTAAGGGTTCAGGTCTCCTAATGGCAGCCAACTGGAAGGTTAAGACTTGGTTGTAGCCCAGCCCTGAGCCTCAGTTTCTCTTTCTATGGAATGAGAAGATCAGAACTGATGATCCCTAAATTCCCTTTGGACCCCAGTGTTGTAGGATATTTGGTCATATGCAGCTGCTCTAACAGTGGAATTTCAGACCCCAAAACCAGGTTGTGCCAGAGGCATTTTGGACAAGGTCTTGCTAAAAGGCTTTGCTCCCTTCCCCTCTGGGTATGTTGAGCCGGCCAAGCCGTCATTTTTTTTTTTTTTTTTTGTCTTTTTGAGACAGGGTCTCACTATGCAGTTCAGGCTGGCCTTGGGCTCACTTTGTAGCCCAGGCTGGCCTCAAACTTGCAAACGATTCTCAAGCCTTCATTTTGAATATTTACATGTCCATGTGACTTTGGCCTTGCTGCAGAAGCAGAAATAAGGCTGTCCCAACCTCAATTTTCCCATCTGTAGCAAGGCACTAAAACTACAGAGGTGATTAAAATGGGTATCTGGGGAGACCACTCTGTGTGGTTGCAGAGAGCACTGGGAGAAGCTCCACAGGGGAGGAATGACCACCAGGGTGGGCATGAGGAGTGGCAGCTGTTCCCCAAGCACTTTTCCAAGTGGGGTAGATTAAGCTTACTGTGAACCATATGGTCAAGAACCTTGGTTCCACCTTGTCCCACTCCCCAGGGTGTCATAGCGCAGGACTGGCCCTGCTCCCTGAGAAGGGCTGACAGGCTCCTTCCCCTGCCCCAGGGCTCCAGGTGGCACTTACAGCTCTCATGAACAGCAAAGGCCTGCACCTCTTCGACATCATCAACCCTGAGATCATCCCTCAGGACGTGAGTACAAAGTTCCCAGCAGCCTGAACTCCTGGGTGAGAGCCACAGACAGCATTCTGTTACGACTCATGGTTGCTGGGGACACATGCAGGGGCTTCCCAGCTGCCTCCTGGTGCCCTGGGAGCCAGCCCAGGTGAGAGCCTGCCCCTCTCACTCCCGCCCCTCCTAGGGCTCCCTGCTGCTGCAAATGGACTTTGGTTTCCCCGAGCATCTGCTGGTGGACTTCCTGCAGAGCCTGAGCTAAAAGCCCCAGAGGCTGGGATGGAGCTCAGACCGGAAGCCAGGCTTCAACTCCCATCCCAATCTCTGGCACCTCCCTCCATCATGGTGCAAGACTGCCTCCCAATTACTCCCTGTGCTGAAGGGCACTGCCATTAAAATGCTGTATCCAGTAACTGGGATGTACAGTGCATTTTCTGTGAATGGGGGGGGGAGGGGACAGGGCAGGGAACGGACAGGTCTTGCCCACTCTGCCCTGCTGCTGGGCGAATCTGGAAAGTCCAACCCTGGCTGTTCATCCTTTTTCAGCCTTTCCATGACTGCTCTCAACTCCTGTGAGCTCCTCAGAGCCTGCAGGAGAAATCCAAACTGCTCACCTCAGGATTCAAGGCTCCGCCTGATCGGCCTGAGTACCTTCCAGACTATCTGCAATTCACCATGCTCAGTCCTACCCCTTTCCTGCTGCACCAGAGCTGCTCCCTTTGCTGAGCAGCTCTGACAAGCCCCTTCTCTGGCAGGTGGCCCCTCCTTGCAGCCCTCCAGTACCCCCTCACCCTTCCAGGACTAGATCACGATGAGGTTGCCTGGGAATCTGTGCTGATCACCTGTACATTCCCTACTAACAAACCCCCCTCCCCAGGACTGGGGATTGAACCTAGACTCTTTTTAAATTGTTTTATTTTTGAGAAGTGGGTCTCACTAAGTGCCCAGGATGGGCTTGAACTTGCAGTCCTCCTGCCTCAGCCTCCCAGAATGCTGGGGTTACAGCCATGCATCACCACTCCCAGCTGCAACTGTTTTCCAAATTCACCCAACAGCTACTCACTCCCACCTCTCACGGCTCTTAGCCCAGCCAGCCTGAGGCTCTGAGAGACACCAGTGAGGCTGAGTCACAGATGCTGTGTCCACCAGCGTTTTCAGGAACAAACAACAGATCCAGCCTGGGGAAAACCGAAGAAAGGGCAAGTGTGTGGGGACATGGGGCAGCTCACAGACTGAGCAGGCAGAAGGCTGCGGCCAGGCATGGATCCCAGGGCACAACCCAGACTTCTGGGACCTCAGGCAGCAGGGACACCCAGCAGCATCATTAGGTGGCACCTGGGGACTGTTCATCCCAGCTGACTTCCTGCCCTGGTGCTTCACTCCCCGCAAGAGCCAAAGTCCTGATTGACTGAGCCTGGGAGCAGAGCTCATTCCTTGACTCTGGAGAGCACCTTGAGGGATGGAAGTTTTCACAGCCAGGCTGGGCACACACGAACACACCCTTTCACCCCCTTCCAGTGGCCAGCAGAGGAGGGAACCCTTGGCCGCATCCTGCAGACTGAGTAGGAGTTTGCCTGTGATCACGTGACAAAGGGTGCTAGAGACAGAGGGGACAACAGCTTAGGCCCATTCACCTTTTCACTCCTCAATGCAGCATTTCACTCATCAATCAAACATCTCAGATAATTTCAAGTTCCCTCCAGTGTCCCGGATGCAGGTGGCCAGCAGGTAGCATCGCTCAGACCCCGCCTCTGCCTTCCTCTGCACCACTGAGTGCTTCCCACCCTTTGCCCTGCCACTGTCAGAGGTCTCATCTCCTCAGCTGACCAGCAGGGACTCTATCTGCCCCATGGGGTTCCAGCACTGGACAGGAAGTGAGATAGGACGGGGAAGAGGCTCGGATTTGGGGAATGGCAAGGAAAGTAAGGGACTCACAGAGGTCTGGCTTCTGGTTGGAGAAGAGAAAGATGTGGCTTCAGAGAGGCAAATCAGTGTGGGAGAGAGGCATCCCATGAGCGTATTCCCAGCCCACTTTATTAGGCTCCAGCCTTCCTCCCCTCCCTGACTCTAGGCTACAGCACTAAAGGGATCTTGCTACTGTCTCAGTCTTGGGAATGCCAGGCTCTGTTTTCTCCAGGTGTGTGGCCCAGTGAGGTGAGGAAAAGCATAGTGCTATGGACAGAATGTGATTTGTGCCCCAACCCTCAAAAACTTTATGTTGAAGCATGACTGCCATTGTGGTGGCACCTTTGAGAGACAATTAGATCATTAAGGAGCATCAGTGACTTTCTCCAGGGACTGGGTTAATTCTCACCAAAGTGAGTTCCTAGCCTCTGGAGACTGGGTCAGTTACTGTGAGAAGGCGTTGCCATAAAGCAAGGCCGCCCCTCCCGTTTTGCTCCTTTCACGTGCCTGCCCTTCCACTTTCTGGTGTGCGCTGAATCAGTGTGAGGCCCTCTCTAGCACCGTGCTTTTGGACTTCCCAGCCTCCAGAAACTTTCCTTTATAAATTTCCCAGTCTCAAGTATACCACTGTAGAATCAGAAAACAGACTAAGACACATAACAGGATGCTGGCATGTGTAAAATCCCGGGGGTAGAGAGAGTCACAACAGAGTCAAGACCAAGGAGGCTGGCACAGCAGAGGGAAAGGATAAGTAGAAAAGTGAGACCAGTCCAGCAGGCAGGCAGGGCCCACATCACTGAGTTGGCAAAGGGACCTGGGCTTTATTTTAACAACTGAGAAGCAAGGGGCATAGTGGCACTTGGTAGTGGGATGGCCCTTCGGGTTTAAAAGATTTGAGGAGAAGGCATCATCCTCTGAGCCAGGTTCCTTCCAAAGCCTCCCATGCCCACTCCAAGATCCTCTTAGGCCGGTTTCTCTTCTTCCTCAGAGTCCAGAGCAAGGGTCTGACTCATGAGACCAACCAGGAGCACCATGGGGGTGGGCGGGTGGCTCATAAAAGGCCCCTGGCAGAAAGAGATCACCAATCTTCAATCCAACATGGAAATTCTAGGCCTTGTAATATTAGCTTTCAAGGTGGTGATGTAGCAGCCACACTCCACCCAAAATTAGTTCCTTGAGGAGCTGGGGAGGCCCAGCACCTTCCCTTGATGGTACAAGGACAATAGCTGGAGAACTTGGCAGCCCAGGCAGCTCTTTCCTTGAACAGAAACTTCCGCCATCATTAGAGCACATAGAGAGGCCTCTGAGAGCATCACCCTTGCAAGTCCCAGAAGACCCTGGGGCTCATCCCTCCTCCAGAAAGGAAGGGTGGTCCCAGCCTTAGAGAGCTGGGACAGTGCTTAAAGTCACTGTGCCATACCAGGAGAGCAAGAAACAGAAGGTACTTGGGAGTTCCAGAAGGCAGACATTGCCAGAGCAGGACCAACCTATAAGACCCCCATCCCACATCCTGTTCCTCCCATCCAAGCCCCAAAGCTCTGGCCTAGCCCCTCTTTAAAAGACCAGGAAGTCCTCCTGGCCTGGGCGAGGTGCTGGCCCACCCCAGTCAGTCTGCTCCCAGAAGTCTGCACTGCTGTTTCCCACAGGGAACAAACAAGGACTTCCTGAGGACAGGCTCTGTGGCGCGCATCCTGCCACCTGGGCTCTGAGGCCTGAGCAGGACAAGGGCCTGGGATTTGGAACCAGGCCTCAGGTGAGGAGGAGGGGAACATTGCCCCTGGGGCCCACTGTGCCACCAAGTGACCCTGCAATGCATTCTGAAGCCACTGAATTGGTAACCTGAGTGTTTTGTGCTGGCCACTGTCACCTGGCTTGTTGTTACACATGTTAGTAGTTTTTAAGAAAAGCCAGGTATGTTCTAACTGGCCACGGGCCCCCTTGGCTTGGCATACGAGCCCCTCCTCCTCCCTTGGGGTATACGATCTACCTGCCTTGCTGTCACCGAGAAACTTAACCAACTGTTTTCCGTGCGATCCTGAACCTCCCACCTCTGGGGCAGTCCCCTGGTACCCCGAGCCAGTTCTCAGGCACCGGGGCCTTTGTGAACACAGGTGGCCGTTTAATCCACACTCAGGAGTGTGCACACCAAGGAACACGGAGCTAAGGTGGACACAAGCTCAGGTCACAAGCCAGGCTGAGTACTGAGAGAGTTCAGGAAAGTCACTCTCCCAGGACACTTCTGACACACCTGGTATCACTAGCGTGGAGAAGGCACTGGGATCAAGACCCAGCTCTGCTCCCGACTGCTGTGTGACCTTCAGCAACTCACTTGCCCTATCTGAGCCTCATTTCTTCATCTATCTAATAGTAGAGTAACCCATGCACACAGCTCACAGTCCACATTCTTAACCATTCCACGCCTGTATCTGTTCCATGCCATGTTCCACAGTGGCCAGGATCAGCTGGGAAATACCCCACCCGGCCTCCTCATGGGGATGATCAGTATTAAAGGCATCTAAAAATGTTCTGCATCTGTCTCTCTGGTTTGTGGTTGTTTGGCCATGTGTCTCTCTGTGCACCCTGCCTGTGTAGGAAGCAGGCCAGCTTTCCTGGGACTTTTCCTGGGCCAAACTCTCAGTGCTACTCAGGGAACATGAGCTGAACCCTGACACTGGAACATAACAGAGCCCTCCCACGCTCAGGGCTCACAGGTCACATTCTTATCCATTCTACACCACTTTCCACAGTGGCCAGGGTCAGCTGGGAAAGCCCCACCTGACAGATGGGGAAACCGAGGCTGGGGAGGTCTAAGCACTTACCTGTGGCTACACAGCTAGGAGCAGTGGAACTGGAAGTCACATAAAGCAATCAGTTGCAAAATCTATGCCCCTCCCACTCGTGGCTGCCAGGCAATTTCTACATAGCTAGGTGAGTCCTGGGAACAAGGCGGTCTGAGCCTCACAGGGCTGTGGGACCCACAAAAAGGTACAAAAATATAAGAGTGGCTTCTGGGTTTTAGGCACAGACTGCTTGAGCCTCAACTCTAGGTCACCAAAATCTCATGACTGCTCTGTGGGATGGCACAACCGAGGACCAGGGCCATGGAAGCATTCGGCCAGGAAGTTAGAGAGAGGATGAACGAGGGACGTCTGATGCCATGGTTGTGCCCCAGGGTGGATGTCACCCAGAGGTTGAGGACAGTCTTCCTCGCGGACAAGGCTATCAATTCCCTGCAGGAGGAGGGAGCGCTGTCCCTGGCCAAGGGCCAAAGGCTGGGGAGGTTATGGGGAAACTCTGAATGGTAGCTGCACTGGCCCTGAGCCTATGCTTCCTTCTGCCCTCTGCCACCCCTACCCCCCAGATCCCCTCCCCCTACTCTCTTCTTTCCTCCTCTTCCTCATCTGCTTCCCCCTCTGCTCCCGGCCTCAGCTGTTCGTGTGCACAACAGGATCACGCTGGCATCCGTTTCAGGGTGACCGTGAGGATTAGATGAGATGGAGGTGTAGACAGTGTTTATCCCTGGTCAGTTGAGATAGTTATTGCTATTCCCTCCTCCCCACCTCCTACCCTGGAGCCACCCTCAGGACCCGGGCCACCAAGTCCCCTGCTGTGCCCCAGAGCTTCCCTGCTTCCCTCTACTCCTTAGGTCTCTAAAATGGCACAGATTGGGGGTCTCAGCTGGGAGCTTCCTGCCACCCAGCCCCGTGCCGCGCAGGTGAACCGCTCTTCGCCCCTCTACCCTCTCCACGGAGGTGGCTCCCGCGTTTCCCGGCCGGTGGCTGTGCCCCCTGGGCTTGGGCTCTGGCGCTGCAGGCCCCGCCCGCGTCTGGGCTGGCAGCTCGAAGCCACGTGATTTCTCGGCAGCAGCAACGGGTTCCATGCACAAGTGGGACAGCTCTAGAGACAACTTTCAGTTTCTAGCAGAAAAGTGAAGTCGCCACGGAGCAGGTGAGTGCCGGGCTGCAGGCTGGGCTAGGGGTGCGGCAGCGGGCGGCGGAGAGCTCAAATTCTGCGCGCAGAAGGGCAGAAGGGATGCCAGAGGTGCTGTGGCTAGAATGACTGGCGGATACCTGGCTGGCTGGACCTACGGACACATGGTGGGGGGGCGGTGGCTTGGCAGTGTGCAGCCTGCTACCCAGCAGTTTGCCAAACGAACTGAGAGCCCCAGACATTGGCAGGTCTGGCTCCCCCAGCGCGGTGGGGGGGGGGGGGCCGAGGTGTGAGGCTGCGCTCCCTGACACCGCACCCCTTGCCTGTCGCCCTCTTTCTTTCTTTCTTTCTTTCTTTCTTTTTTTCTCAACTTTTCATTGTTTCATAAAGAATTATAGAAGTCACACTTCGTTATGCACAATTCAAACTTTTCAGCCTAAAAAACTTTTTATTATGGAAAATTCCAATCATGTACAATAGAACAAAGAATCGAATTAGGTTGAGCCTTATGAACTTGATGGTTTTGGTGTGATAAAGGCGCTGCGTTCGCCACTCGGCTTCAGCAGTCACCTACCCGGGTCGCCTGCTTCCCCTTATTTTACCAAATGGCAGGTAGCAGAATATCTCAACGGAAATATTCCAGAATGAATTAAAAGATAAGCAGTCTCTTAAGAAGCAACCACAATACCATTAGCGTACCCTAAATTATTTTTTCCAGTACTGGGAATTGAACCCAGGGCCTTTGCACTGAACTATATCTCCAATTTTTTTAATGAATTATTAATTAATAAATTATTATTTTATTGAGACAGAGTCTCACTAAGTTGCCAAGGCTGGGCTCAGACTTTGAATCCCTCCCGCCTCAGCTCCCCAAAGCGCTGGGATTACAGACACATGCCACCTTGCCCAGCTCTAAACAATTCTTTAATGTTACAGCTTCATTATTTCTTTTCTTTTCTTTCTTTTTTTTTTTTTTTTTTTTTTTGCGGTACCAGGGATTGAACTCCCAACCTTGCTCCTGCCAAGCAGGCGCTTAGGCCACTGAGCCAAACTCCGGCCCTAACTCCACTATTTCTGAGGAATATTTGAACTCATAAGTCATAGGGGCATCCATTGGTGTCACGTTACTACTTGTGTTTTGCATTTCCATTTGGTTTCCAGTCTTGTTTTTTTTGTTTTTTGTTTTTGTTTCCTTCCCTCACTTAGAAAGCCAGAACCTAGAGTTTGATAGAGTGGCTACTAAAATCTGGGCAGAAGGTGAGGTGGGGTTTTCATCTTTCTGAATTGCTTCCCTCCTCCCTCTTCCTCTTCCTCATCCTCTTCCTCTTCCCCCTCCTCCTCCTCCTCTTCCTCCTCCTCTTCTTCTTCTTTTTTATCGAAGAGAGAAATGAACCTAGAAAAGCACACAGCTTGAGCTGGGCGTGTAGCTCAGTAGCAGAGCACTTGCCCAGTGTGTGCCAGGCCCTGAGCTGAATACATAGGTAAAGTGCAAGGCTTTATCTCCCAGCGGGGAGCATGGGGGCGGGAAAGCTGACGACCTGGTGGTGTGTGTGGACTCTCCATTAGATGCTTTCCTCAAACTACTGACCTGAAACCCAGACAGGCCTCAGATCATGCCCAACTGCCCTAATTCCAGAAGCAGCTGGTTGACTGGCATCCTATCTGGGATGTGGCTCAATGCCTGGCATTTGTCAGGTGTCATGCTTGGGAACCTCAGTTTCTTACCTGTAATATGGGCATGATAGGCTGTTTCATGGATTGAATGAAATGAGGTATGCCCAGTGCTTAGTGAATTGTAAAATACTGCACCAGGGTGAGGAGCCTTGGGTCCTTGATGAGTGCAGATGGCGGAAGGGTTAGGGAGATTCCCAGTCTGCTTGGCAGAATGTCTGGATGTCAGCAGCATCTGGCCAGTCTCCCTGCACCCCAACACACAAATCCCTTCCCCTCTGAGGAGAATCCAGCAAAACTTCGTACTCCGCCTGCTGCCATCTGCTATAGGCTGAGCTGTGACCCGAAAAGATGTGTTGAACCCCCAACCTCCAGTACCTATGGTTGTTGCAGCTATAATCAGTTACAAGGAAGTTATACTGGACTGGGATGGGCCTCAACCCAGTATAGCTCATGCCCTAATAAGAGAGGAATTCGGCATGAACATAGTGGCCGGAGTGGGGGTGGGGAGCAGTCATGCAGCAGGGGCCAAGATTGGACTGATGCATCCACAAGCCAATAAATGCCAGTAGAGGCAGCCCTCGGAAGGAGCCTGGGCCTGCCCACACTTCCACTTCACACCTGGGATGTGCAAGAGAACACACTGCTGTTGTCTCCATCTTCTCGCTTTGTGGTGCCTGTCATCACACTTAATAAATCACCCCAGCATCTGGCCTCTGCCTGCAGCATAGAATTAGACTAAGGATTAAGTAAACACATATAAGTGTACACACTATCAAAATTTTGGGGTCCAGCAATGTAGCTCAGCCATAGAATATTTGCCTAGCATGCGCAAGGCCCTGGGTTCCTTCTATCCCCAGCACGGCAAAGTAAATAAATAACCCACAACTTTTGTAGGTTTCTCAGGATATAAGATACTATCTTTTCTTTTTTTTAAAACCAGATCTACTATTTTAAGAGTTGATTGGTAGTCTAAAGTCTACTGAGATAAAACTAAGTCTGCAGTGGAAACACCCACATGATTTGAAAGTAAAAAGAGAAAAAATGGATCACCACAGCTGTTGATACAGGCCCACCACCAAGGTGGTGAAGCCAGCTGCTTTGGTTATGTGTGCATCTTGTCACCCATAAAATAAGCATGACTGAGTCATCCACATGCTGCCTGGGGTTTCCTGGGTCCTCAGGAGTTGTAAGGTTGGTGTGACCCCAAGTCTGTTCTCCAGGGAAGCCCTCAGTGCTCCCAAGCTCTCTGTGACTCTGGAGGGACCATGAGGGGGAGCTTAGTTCTCCTGGCCCCCTGTGACCCCAGCCTCCTCTGCTCTGTTGTCATCCGCTTTCCCTGGTTGACCAGGCTGTGAAATGAGTGGGTTTCCTGGGCAGAGGGCTGAGAGGCCAGAGGAAATGAGAATTGGCACATTCATCCTGCCTACTTCGAGCCTGCCAGCGATGGGTCACAGCTTCATTCTGTGGGTCACCCTGGTGTCTTCTGATAAATTCCCCGACACAGCAGTCCTCCAGAAAAGTTTTCAGCAGCTCTCTTGGCTAGGATAGTGGTGACATTTGACAAAGGAGAACTCTCAGGGGCTTGCGGAAACACAGGGTTCAACCTTGGAGGCCCTTTCATATCAGATGTTTCTGTACACGTGCCTACTCATTTAATGGACTAATGCAGAAATACAAAAATGGGACCTCATTTTTTTGAACTAAAGAATATAGACATTGCATGTAAAATGAAAATTAAACCCTGTGATATCATTTAAAAATTTTAAGCAAGGTGTGGTAGTGTGCACTTGTAATCCCAGCACTGTAAGAGGCTGAGGCAAATTTGAGCCCAGCCTAGGAAACTTAGCCATTTGGTGAGACCCAGTCTCAAAATCAAAAATAAAAAAAGGTCCAGAGATGTAGCTCAGTGTGAAGGCTCTGGGTTCCACCCTAAGTACTACATAAATAAATAAACAAATAAATAGGTGAATTTTAAAAATTGTAATAGCTAATGCATTCGTGTAGTAAATAAATGAAAAACATATAAATAGATACATAGTGAAAAATAAGACTCCACTCCACTCATTCCCCAGCTCCCCAGTTGTCCCTTCTGAAGACTCCTAGTGTTATCAAGTTCTTCTGTCTTGTTCCAAAGATAGTCTAAGTGAACCTTCCAGAACATGGATATGTACATACGCACACACATTCCTCCCTTTTCACAATGATAGTGCATCATTTGTTAGCATTCCCTATCTTTTTCTTAAGTACAATTTGGAAGACTTCACACACCAAAACAAAAAATTGGTCTGTTTTCTTTTTCTTCAGTGCTGGGGATGGAAGCCAAAGCCTTGTGCATGCTAGGCAAGCGCTCTGCCAGGGAACCTTACCTCCCCCCCAACCCCTCTCCTTCTGTTTAGCAGCTGCGTAGTGTTTTCCTGAATGGCTTCTGCATCATTGATGCAACTGTTGCTGGCCATGCTTGTCTTTTGCTATTCCAAATAGTGACATAATGAACTCCTTGGCCAAACATCATTTTTCATATGTGGGAGTAAATCTTTAAGAAAGACACGTAACAGCAGATTTGAAAGGTCAAAGCAAATACACAGATTGAACTTGGATGAACAGGAGAAACTGCCCTCTTTATGTGCTGTACTAATTTCGTTCCCACCAGCTATGTGTGAGAGTGCCTGTGTGTCACACCATCCCAACGTGGATATTACCAACCTTTGCATATTTGCAAATCTAGGAGATGAATAATGGTATAGTGAAGTTTTTTCATGTCTTTTATCATAAATGAGGTGGGACAACTTTTAAATATTTAAGGGAGACCTGTAGTTTCTTTCCATAAGCTGTTCATATCCTTTGCCCACTTTCCCATTGTATTGTTGATCCTTTTCTTATTGAGATCTAAAATCTCTTTATATATTAATGAAATTAGTTCTTAGTTTATCATAGTTATATTATTGTTCTAAATGATGGTGTGGCTGCCCATAGGACTACTGAATATCTCCATTCCATTTAGACATTTAGATTGGATCTCATTTTCTCTGTAACATGTGGAATATTTCCCATTCTTTACATAAAATGTAAGATCCAAATTTTTTTCCAGTACTGGAGATTAAATCCAAGGCCTTTCACATTCAGCACTCCACCACTGAGTTACATCCCAGTCATTTTTATATTTTAGTATTGAGACGGGATATTGCTAAATTACCCAGGCTGGCCTCCAGTATTTGATCCTCCTGCCTCAGACTCCTGAGTAGCTAGGATTACAGATGTGCACCACTGCAGCTAGCAAAATATGACATTTTAATTCTTCTAGTAGCTCTTACTAAAGTTCCTGTTAGGGAAGGAAATAATGAGAGTGACTGGGACCTGTGTGCAAGATGGTCAGCAGGGACCAGGACATGGGGTGTGGGCAAAGACTGTTTTGCATGGAGTATTATGTGGGGTGAGGATGTTATATTTGCTCCCAAAAGAAAAAGAAGAAGCAAGACCACACAAGGAGGGTATGCAAAACCTCTTGGGGGTCAGATAAGACAAGGATATTTCCAGCCTGAGGATGCCCCCTGCTCCAGGTCAGGTGGGTACCAGCAGTCCAGCACAGGTGCTGGCTTCACTCTTGCAATCATAAATCTATTCAGCACATATCTGCTGAGTTTCCACAGCATAACAGGGCCTGCACAGAAACTGAGCTAGGCTGGGAACAGCCTGTCTGGTGGAACTGATGCACCTATAGAAACAGGCAGTAAACAAGCACAGGAAGATGTGCAGAGCAGATATGAGCAGGTCCTGCAGACTTCTGCCTTAGTGTTTGGGATAAAGGCCAGGTGTAGACCTCACCTAAGAGCCCTTGGGGACATTTTACAGAGACTGCAGGAGGGCGAGGCAGGGAACCATGAAGTGTAGGACTAGGGAACTGGGCAGAGGAAAGGGCACAAAAAAGGAGCAGGAAGAGCAGGAGAGAGAAGAAGAGGAGGAGGAAGGGGAGAAGGAGAAGTTTAAAGCGTTGTGTTCACAATGCTTTAATTATGAGCACACAAGTAAATTATGCACCCTGTGCCAGGACTTCCAACCCTGCTGAGGGCTGTCACCCTCTGTGGGTTCTGGTGCTGCGGGTAGCTTTATGTCCCAGCCAGGCCTCCACCTGAGCAAAGGCCGGGCTTTCCTACTGACATCCAGGCATAGCCAGTGTTGCAGCGGACACCCTCACAGCCAGGCTCTGTACACATTCTGGACTATTCCCTTGGCCAGGTCCTCAAGGTGGACATCTCAGTATATGGAGACTTGTATTTTTGTTAATTGTTTGAGACTAGGTTGGCAAAACCTAAAAGACTGTGCCAATGGGAGAGGTGGTGGCCTTCCAGGCAGGTGCTGATCCTCCAGCATGCATTTCCTGGGTGGAGGGAAGGAGCCTGTATGTTGAACAAACCCCCATATCAGCCTCCATGGGGGAATGCAGAGAGTGTTCGTTCACCTCTTGGGGTGCTGTGTCTGGGTTCTTGGAGGGGTCTGGTTGGTTCTAGGCTTCTGAAACGTCTCACTGAAATAAGCAGGTCAGTGGTTCCCTAAATGTATATTTAACTGCTCTGAGTCCAGGTGATCTCAGGAGTTATGCCCAGGGCTTGGATTGAATTGAATCATATAGCAAGAAAGTTGTTCTCTTTTCAGTTCTCATTAATCCTTCCTGATTCGTCAGAGAGAAAGTCTCTGGCAAGTGCAGGATGTCTGTGCAATCTTCTTCCAGTCCTGAGGGGAGGCCAGGCTTGGGGCCGGACAGAGCTTGGGAGGCCACAAGACCATGCCACACATATATGACATTGATATGTGTTTGGGTTTCCGACTTGTGTTTTATGGCTTATGCTTTATGGTTTGTGTCTAGATGTCCCCCCATGTGGTCATAGGACTTTTTCAGAGGTGGCTGAATCTAGAGTGTGTGATGCTGGGATTAAGGCTGTGTGATTAGTAAATCAGTCTACTGATTGGTTTGGCATAGTTCTGGCTGGATTAATGGTGTGAGTGCTGCACCCACCCTATGGTGGGTAGTCCGCAAACTTTATAGGGGTCGGAAAGAGTCTTGTCTTCCCTCCTTGTTGCTTTGCCGTCTTCTGCCACCGTGAACTGTTGCCCCTCTGCCATGTGCCATTCTGCCTTGGAGGCAGCCAATTATGGACTGACACCTCCACAAACTACGAGCTAAATAAACTTTTCCTCCCTTATCTTTTTTGTTTGTTTGTTTGTTTGGTACCTGGGATCGAACTCACGACCTCAGGCTTACCAGGCAAGTGCTGAGCTGCTGAGCTAAATCCCGGGCCCCTCCTCCCTTAACTTTGGGCATTGGATATTTTTTTCTCAGCAACTGGAAAAGTAACATGGGGGTTTCTTTTGGGGGGTTACCTTCAATCGATGGCAAATCAAACTTTAAAAAATAAAATTAAAAGTGAGATGGTTTCCAGGAAAACTTGAAGAAACTGATGTTCTAATTGTCATATATGGCAAAACAAAACAAAAAAAAAGTTCTCAAATATGGGTATAAGTCTTGGAAACTGCATACCCATCCCCAGAGAATAAAATTAAGGGGAAGTTTCGTGTTATATTTCTGCAATGCTTACAACTTTTCGGGTAAGTGTTGGCTATCTGTAAGCAGAAAAATGAAGATATATTGAAACAATAGTTTAGTTTTGAAAGAAAACCATTTGTTGAAAGCAGTGTGATGTTTCAGTTGGGCAGCAGCCCATGGAGTCAACATAGGGTTTTTGCTTGGGTTTTGGTGCTGGTATAGAATTCAGGGCCTTGGCTCATGCAGGCAAGTTAAGGCTGAGCTACATCCTAGGTCTTATTTATTGATATATTTATTCATTTTTATTGTTTAATTATTTTGTAGTACTATAGCCTGGGCCTTGCACATAGTGGGAAAATGCTCTTCCATGAGCTACATCCTCAGATCTTTATTTTTATTTTGAGACACAGTCTAGCTAAATTACCCAGGCTGGCCTTAACCCATGTTCCTCCTGCCTCAGCCTTCTGAGTAGCTAGGATTACAGTTTTCAACATAAATTTCAAATCAACATTTTGTTTCTTGATTCTCAGAATCTGTTTTTCCACCTGTACAACCAAGGAAGCATCTGCCCAGAAAGGCTGAGTGAGGCCCTTTTCTAAAGTGCAGGCAGATTCTACAGCAAGATGCTCAGCCTTCACTGAGAGCTCTGTGCACAAACAACTCACGTGGTCTGTGGACTGGGTGTGTTCCTTCCTTGTGCTATGCAACCCTCATGTAACACTGTGAACTAAATGTGAAACCACCGGCCCATCAGCTGATGAGGAAACTGTGGCATAATGTTTAAGAGATCTTCCCAAGATTGCACAGCCTTGAGAGTTGAAATCAGAATTTGAACCCAGTCCTTCTGAGCCCAGATGTTTTTATCAGCTTCACAGATCCCTGTGAGATTTGTTGGGTTAAAAACATCACCTTGCTTGATATGCACAAAGACAAACCATGACCCAGCAAATCACTTGAGGTATCATCCAGCATGCTGGGGCACACCTGTAATCCCAGCACTCAGGAAGCTGAGATGGGAGGATTGCTATGAGTTCGAGGCCAGCCTGAGCTACGTAGTGAGTTCAAGGGCCACCTGAACTGCATAGTGAGACCTGTCTCAAAAACAAAACAAAGCAAAACAAATCGCTTGAGGTATTAGAGAGCCCAGGACTGAGGCTCCAAACCCTCAATCCCTGAGGCCTTTTTACTGGCCCTATTTTATGTGCCTGGTACTGTAGGCCAGGGTGGGAGAGAATATTCAGTCAATGTACCCTGGGAACAAATTTCATCTTCTAATTGGCAGGGCACAGCTTCCCACGCATTGATCTGTCTTGTTTCTGCTTTGGAAAAAATGCGTCCACCTTAACCCATTCAAGTAGTGCTCAGCTTAGTTTGTTTTTGTTTTCCAGCTTAGTTCTTACAAAAAGCAGAACGCCTTGTACCTGAGGCTGAAATTTGTCTTTCAAAACTTACGTAAACCTTCTCATTGTAAAAATGATTCTTGTACAGGGCTTGCTAACTGCCAGGTACTATCTTAAGTGCTTTACACATTTTAACTCAGTCAAGTCCCAAGGCAGTACTGTAAGATAGGTGCTGCTACTGTATGTTTCATAGATGAGAACATCAAGGCCCAGGGAAGCTTCATTATCTGCTCAATGCAACATAGCCCGAAAATGGTGGAAAGGTCAGCCTTAGACCTAGGCAGCCTGGCTCCAAAACTCTCGTTCTGGATCTCTAAATTAGGAAAACAGGCCACAGGCTGAGGGTTGAGTGCAGAGGTAGAGCACTTGCCTAATGTGGTTCAAGTCCCAGTGCCAGATAAAAGGTCTTTATCTTTTTTAATTAAAAAATACTAATATAGATTTGTGGAGAAGATAACAAGAGGCATTATGGTAGTCATTATTGATTTCCTTTTATCTCTTTTTTAGTCATGTACTATGTTCATTGTTTTGTTTTGATTGACTCTATTCTGTTTTATTTCATTTGGTTTTATTCTCTTCAAAAAAAACCTTAAAATAAAATTTTAAAAACTTTCAAGGGAAAAACAAATACCTTTATAAAAGAAAAAAAAAAGATTTGTGGGAAGAAATACAGTTTTGTCGCTGTGTATTTTAAGACAAGGGACATCATACTGGGCATATTGCTCATTATACGGTGGGTAATGCCTTTGGAGGATGCAGCAACAGCCGCTTATAATTCACCCTTTTCTTGCCCTTAGTCCCACAGTGTGGTGACAACAACCTTATTCTGGGCACCTGGGCTGTTCCAAAGTTGCTGCAGGAATTTGCTTAGGCCAGACATGTGTGTCTTAGGGTTGGGGCTGCTGTGAGAAAGCACCAGAAGCTGGACAGCGGATGCTTCACAGGAATGTGTTTCTTATTCCCCTGGAGGCTGAAGGCTGAGATCAGGGTGCCTGAGTGATGGGGTTCTGGGGAGGGACCCCTTCCACTGGCTCCCTGTACCTCATGTGGTGGAAAGAAGGCTAGGGAGTGTTCTGAGGTTTTGATGAAGGCCCCAATTCTACTCACCATGCCTCCACCCTATGACCCAGTCACCTCCCAAAGATTCCCTCATAAAACCATCACATTGGGAGCTAGGATTGCAATGTAAGAATTTGGGGTAAGGCAAATATTCGGTTTATATTACTGAGTGTTCCAGCCATGTGGGTCTCCACGTGCCTTTCTGCTGGGAAGTTTAGTTGTGAGGTCAAAGGGTAGACATGCTTTAAGAATGAGAGGTCAGTGTGGTCCCCAGAGTGAGCAGCCCAGTTCCCAAGCCTTTCCCTTTTATGTCTGGAGCTGTCTGTCCCCTGCTCAATTCTCACGCCAGCACGAGATTCTGCCAAACAGGCTGGCAGGGCCACAGTTGGAGCTCAGAAGGGGATTTCCAAACCTCAGTTTCAGTTTCGGTTTCATGTGGGGATGCTGAGCTCAGCTTGTGAGGGAGGACCTGGCAGAGCCACAGGTCTGGTACCTGAGGTGCCAAAGAATGGCCAAGCGGCGAGGTGGGAGCCTCCCTTGGAGACACCCCTGGGGTCTCCACCTAAACTGGGCTGTCTTGCTGCCTTTCCTGTCCCCAGGGCCTTTGAGGCTGCTCAGAGGACCAAAATCACTGGGCTCTGGTTTACTGGAGAAGGAGGTGCCACCGCAAGGGACGAACCAGTCTCTCCCCACCAGGTGTGGAGAGCCACTGTCACCCACAGCCTAGTATGGTGGTTCTCAGGTTGGTCAGCACATCAGTCACCCGGGGACTGACTGTCCAAAAAGACTGATGTCTCTGTTCCACCCCAGAGACTGCTGTGATTGGTGTATATTGTGGTCCATCAGAATTTCTAAACAACCCCCTCCCCTGCCACTGATTCAAAAGTGCAGACAAGTTTAGGGGTCCCAATCTGGATGATCTAAGAAGTATCAGGAGGCCCCAGATAATATTGCACAGGAACTTTCAATCCTTGGCCCCCACCATCTGCTTCTTAGGGGTGCTGGGCCCAAGAGGCCAGTGTTGAGCGGGAGAGACAAGGCCATCTTGGCCACCTGCTGTGCCAGCTGGGCTAGGTCCAGCAATAGGGCACTGGTCCTGTGGGAGGGTGCGTCTGGAGATTCAGGGAGGGGGTGCTTTGGTGAGAAGTCTGAGCCTTTGAGTTAAGAGGTGACTGGGGGCAGGGGCCAAGAGGCAGATCAAAGAAGAGAAGCAAGAGTCCTTGATTTGGAGCAGGGCCTGTAGGCCCGCTCATGGGACAAAGTCCAAGGGTTCTCTTGGACACCCTCCTCACCCTCAGATGAGCGCAAGATAAGGACATGTAACTCCCGACTGAAGGTCTTTCTAGCTGGTGACCTGAGCAGGTCCCTCCTCTGGTGGGAGCCCAGGTTTTCTCATCCATAAAGCCTGTGATCATGCATTTTAAGTCCTGCAGGGCCCTGTCTTTGCAAGGAATGATAGAGATAATGGTTTTAAAGGAAACAGTCACACACACACACCCAGGAAATTTGTGTGTGCATAGTATCAAACGCAGCTCTTGTCTGAGCCTGCAGCCTCTAAGGTGGGGATCTCTTGCACCAGCCCTGAGGGCCTGGCATGTGCGCTTCAGGGTACCCCCAGGCCACGAGGCCCTTACCTGGCCACCCAGCCCACATGGAAACCAACTTCAGGAGCACTTTCCTTTCTCATTCCAACATACTTCTGTCCAAAGGTCTGTAGCTATGACCAGGGGTGGCTTTCTCGTTGCCCCCCATGAACCACATCCTTTCTCTTCTGAGGTGAGCATTGCTGCCACTTCCTCCCCACCATTGCCCCTGCTTCGTGTCCTCTGCCAGCACTGCAGGGACGGGGCTCCCCGGCCCAACCCTCCCACACAGCCCTGGGAGCAGGGGAAGAGGGTGAAGACCCCTTATGTAGATTATGTAGATGAGGACACCGAGGCTCTAAACCACCAAATCCAAGTCTAGGGGGCAGGAGGAAGGAAGATTCAGAGGGAAAGGAGGCAGGAGTGACTCATCCTCTCTGATTCTTTCCTGCCTTCCTCATGCTGAGCTGGGACTGAGAGACAGGGGAAACACTGACCTTGCTAGTGGTCATAATAACCTGCAGGGCTTCCGTTTTCTCCTATGCCAGATATATCAAAAATTTTACATTCCTCATCTGTTACAGTTGAATGGGCCAAGAATAGTCCAGATTCCTGTGTGCGGTGAGGAAAGAGTTGCTGGGCATATACCCAGCAGTAAGGAGCTACGTTTATTAAAGACCACAGGAAGTTTTGCTTGGGGCAGTCCATGCCAACAAAAGTGCCAGGGAAACAAAAGCACTGCACATTGGTCAGAGGTAGCAGCAGCAACAGGAAAAAAGAGGGGAAAAGGGGCAAATAACTTGGGCTTTTAGAATTTAAAGCGCTGACATCTCTGTTTTTGGTGCCTCCCACTGCAGCTCTCATGGCTCCAGTGCTCCCGTGTCTGTGTTGTCACATAGGGCATCCACCTGTGTCCTAGGCTTTTGTTTTGTTTTCTACCTCTCTTAGGATAATGGAAGCAAGAAAAACCATTGTGCACTGTTTAGAGTTACATGGAGGGGATGGAGGAACTCACTCGGTACCTTTGTATCTAAGGGTGTTAATCTCATGTCTGCCTGGCCAGTGGCTAGCATGGGACCCTCATGGTAGACGTCACTGCCCCCCTCCTCCGTCCATGACTGATGGGCTTCACCCCACCCAGAGGTGCCTTGCAGTATGGCTGCCTCCCACCCACTGGGCGCAGCTGAGCTAATGACTGTCTGATGCGAGGTGGGAGCCCAGCCCCTTTGCCTCTTTGCAGGACAAATCTGTGGTGTTATCCACACTCAGATCTCCCTGGGGTCAGGCTGAAGCCAAACTTCTCCTGGAACCACCCTTTTCCTTAGCTGTTTCCAAGATCCCTCCATGAAGAATGCCTATAAATATTCCCATCTTGGGCTCTGCTTCTAGAAACTGGCTTAGACTATCGCATGTTACAGTTGAGAACCTGGGCTGGAGGAATGTGTCAGTCACACAGCTGGTTACTGGTAGGTGCACAAATCCAGGGCCCTGGCCCTAAGGCAGTGCTCCTTCCCCCAGATATGACACTGTGCCTCCCTGGAGGACCCCTGTTCTGCTAAGGGAGGTTGGTGGGCTGAGAGGAAGGAAACCCACAGAATGACAAGACCTGTGCCAGGAAGAAGCACCAAGGCAGAAGGACAGAACTTGGTCCAGGGAGGCAGCCCGAGGGCCGTGCTGAGCAGAGCTGGGTCTAGGAGGAAGAAGAGCAGGGGTGAGGTGGAGGTGTGAAAGAAGAGGGTGGGGCCTGTGCAGCAGCTTGCACATCTTATGCAGTGTGGTCTCACTGGATGAGGGGCCCTGTTTATTCATTTTCTGAGCACTTCTGGGACAGCCCCCTGCCACCCTGCCTGCCAAGTGTGTCAGCCTTGTGGAGGTCCCCGTAACAAGGTATAATTTAATCCTAGAGGACGTGGTGCAAAGCCAACAGGAGATTTCGGCGGAGCTGAGTTTGGGATTAGCTCTGGCCAGAGGACTGTGGCCTGTGTGTGGGTGTGTAGGGGCTGCACATGTGTGAGTGTGGGGGTCTGTGTGTGAACTTGTGCGCTAGGGGGTGGGAGGACTCTCTAGGCAGAGGGAACAGCAAGGGCAAAGCCCTGAGGGCTGCAGTGAGAGACGGTTGGATTTCTCCATTACATCCTCCAACGTCTGCACCAGAGCCCTTCCCGGAGAGCGGGCAAGACTGGGAAGAGCAGAGAACCAGGGCTGTCTGATGGAAAATTGAAGCCAGGGTAAAGGGAGCCTCTCTTGCAGACTGCTCTGACCAGAGCTCCGAAAGGCCTCCTGGACCATGGGTGGCTAGAGCATTGCACGGGAACGCTCATATCTGGGGTCCCCTCTGACTGTGTGGCACTATGCACCCCGACCTCTTCTTCTCAGAGTCTGTGTTACATTGCTCTGCGGGGTTCTTAGAAGTCTTCTTTCAGACTGAAAGTCAGAGGTTCCAGTGCTGAAATGCAAATTTGAAGACTTCAGAGTGTTTGTAACTTAGCAGCAGTTCTGCTTCTCCTTTTCTATAAAAGGATAATAAAACTATGCATTTGAGTGAAGTGAACCTCAGAATTCCCATGCAAATTCAACAGGTGAGCCACCCGTGGAGAAATCGCTCAAAGCACAGTGGTTGAGAATGACTGTTTCGTTTTTGATGAATTTCTTCAAGTGAAATAAATACGAACATAGGAAATCTTATGATGAATATAGTTATAATCAATATAGTCAACTTTTAATTTAAACCTGCATGTGATGTAAACCTCTAAATGTTCTTACGTGTGGGGATAATTTCTATTGAGATTTTCTTCCAGAGAGATTCACATACTTGTAAACATGTTCATCTATTTCTTCTTTGCACAAACCAGGATATTCTAGAGCTGTTCTGCCCCTTGCTCTTTTTCCTAGAAGTTAATATATTTTGGACACTGTCCCATATTATTCCATACAGTTCTGCCTCTTTCTTTTTAAGGCTGAGTAGAATTCTTCTGTGCAGATGTACCATTATTTAAGCGTAATGTGCTCTTTGGGGGGTGTTCAAGTTCTTCCCAGTATTTTGTTATTGCAAGTGGTATGGTTTGGATATGAAGTGTCCCTAAAGGCTCAAATCTTGAAGACTTGACCCTCAGTGCTGCAATGTTCAGAGGTGAGGTTTTTGGGAAGTGGCTGGATCGCAAGGGATCTCACTTTGCCAATGGATTAATCCATTGATTGAGTCATAACTGAATGGACTATGAGTGTCACCAACAGGGTATGAGGAGATTCCCAAAGATAAGTGAAAAGATGAAGAACCTAAGCCCACGTTACCCACAGAGTAAATTCTCAGATTCACTGACTTTGATTGCAGAAAAAGAATTATTGGGACGTGTCAGTAAGAAGCATAAAGGTATTTATGAGACAGAAAATTTAAAAGTACACACTCAAAGAAATAGAGTACAGGCCCTCAAGAGAGAAGCTTGTTGTTTTCTGCAATTAGGGACATTAGTGGTTCTCTTGAGGGCATGGAACTCTATGGAAGAGACACCACCGCCACGCCACCAGCACCCCCTGTACACCAAGGACTCATTTTTTAGGCATGAACCCAGTCTTTTGTTTGTTTTGCTTCTTTTTTCAAGATGGATAATTTATTCTTTGAATTCTCTCAGTCTGCTCCTTTATTTTTTATCTATTTATTTATCTTTGTGGCACCAGGGTTCAAACCCACAACCTCACGCCTGCCAGGCAAGGGGCTTGGGCCACTGAGCCAAACTCCCGGCCCTAGTTTTTTTTTTTTTTTTTTTTTTGTTTTTAATTTAAGAGAAAATGGACACAGAAAAGAGAAACAAAAAGCAAAAGAGACAAACAAACAACAACAACAAATCCAATACGATAATATTATAGGTTTCCTTCAGGTGGTTTTGCCAACTTTCGTTGGAATTTTTTATTTCCTGGTAATCTCTTTGAATCTGTTTCATGTATTCTAAATCTTTTTTGTATTGTTCATTCCAGGTTTCCCTCATTTTCCTATGCTCCTTTTTTTCTCCTATGTCTTGTTTAGAGTTGCCTAGCAGTTCTTTTATTATGTTTTTCATTTCTTCTTTTAGTTGAGTTAGTATTTCTGTTCTAATTTCTTTTATAGCCTCTTGAATTTGTTTCTTTACTTCAGTTGCCATCGCCTCATAAACTTCAGTTGTGGGACTCCCGATCTCTTCTGTGTTTGCATCTCCTGGACTTGCTCTGTTGAACTGGAGGCCAGAGACTGCCTTTTGCTTCTCTGTCTTGGCATATTCCTGGGTTCTACTGGGCAAATGGGTACTGGGATCCAGGCGCTCCTTGTGTTGGCTGCAACTTCTTTGAAGCAGGATGGTTCTTCTAGCCAATGCTGATTATGGATATCTGATGGTTTCCACTGGGGGAGCTGTTACAGCGCTATCCGCTGCCTTTCCCCAGCCTGCGTTGGCTCCCTGATGGGTGGTGGGGTGCACACAGGGGCTGGCCGCCACCTGTGAACCTGAGCTGGTGGACTGGTCACCCGCGGACTCTCCACCACTACCCCTGGAGCACACGCAGAGCTGCCGTCTCCAGACCAAGCCTGTCACCTGCAGGGACCCTCCAAGGTGGCCCCCAGTATGCTCGCAGGGACAGGGCTCAGCCTGAGCAACCTCCGCAGGTCTTCGCCCAGCTAGGAGTCCCCAGCCCAACTCCAAGATGTCTCCTTGCCACTCTCCCCCTCACGCGGGAGGGTGAGGACCTCCTCACTCACAGTTCTCCAGGTCTGCTCCCCCATCCACTGCCACTCTCCTCCGATGCCGCCTCTCTGGGCAGAGGAGTCCAGGGTCGCCGCCACCATGGCTGCAGCACTCCAACCGTGCATCCCCAGGTTCCAGCAACTCCTTTCACAGAGTGGGTCCAGCTCCGGCCAGAGGCGCCGCCAGCCACTGCCCTCCTTGTCTAAGTGCCTCTTTCCACTCTTTCTGTGGGCTTCAATTCTCACTTTAGATTCTTCCTGGGTCCAGAGGACCCACCTCCCTCCTTCTTGTCTTCCCCATGTTGCTGTATTCCAGCATCTGGACAGTATCTTTTAGGGAGGCCGCTTACCCTGTTGTTTACTGTTCCGCCATCTTGTCCTGACTCCCGGCCCTAGTTTTGAGGCAGGGTCGCACTATGTAGTTCAGGCTGGCCTTGCGCTCACATTATAGCCCAAACCAGCCTCGAACTCACAACGTTTCTCCTACCTCAGCATCCCAGGGGCTGGGATTAAAGACGTGCGCCACCATGCCCGGCTACGGCTCCTTTATTTTAAGATCAGGGAGAGTCTTGTTCTTTACTTTCTTAACTAAGCCAATATGCAGACTTGCAGTACTCCTGAGGAATTTTAGGTTATGGGTCTGGTGGAAAGAAGTGTAAGTTAACCCTTAATTGAGGAGCACAAATAGCCTTGGGGAACTTCAGTTGGGTCCCAGAAGCTGCAGTCTTCTTAAAATACAGTTTTTAGTCATGATTTTCCTGTTTTTTTGTTTTTTGGGTTTTTTTTTTTTGTACTAGAAATCAAACTCAGGACCTTGAGCTTGCCAGACAGAAGCTGTGCCACTGAGCTATAGCCCTGCCCCCCTTGACTCTGTTATATGTATCTTTTCTTTATTTCTTTCATCCTATCTTACTGGAAGGTGAATGCGGTAGAAAGTGGGGCCTAGTTGAAGAGAGTTGTCTTTAGGGACCGGTCCTTGAGGGCTCTATCCTGTCCCCTCCCCTTCCTCCCACTGCTTTCTGTCTGCAAGAGGAGCACCCTTTTGTATCAGGGAGCTCCCCACCAGGATGTTCTGCTTCACGTTGGACCCACAAACAGCAAAAGCAGGTGACTATGGACTAAAATCTGTGAAATTGTGAGCCAAAATAAACCTTCCCTCTTTCAAGTTGTTTTTCTCAGGAATTTTGTCACAGCAACGCAAAGCTAACACAACAAGAAAGGCCACGTTAAATATTTCTGAGCATCTGTTATATTGCGTATTCTGAATATATCTACAGTATAGGTTAAATGCCTGCATATGGAGTTGTTAGCAGTAGTTATATGGCATTTGCAATTTTGGTAGATAAGGATATTGGTTCATACACCCACGAAGAATTCATCAAAGTGCCTGTTAATTCACAACCTTGCCAACTGTGCAACATCCTTTCAAATATAAGAGCTAGAAAAGGGTATATCTTTTTTATTTTTAGTTCTAGAATATATTTCTGTCATTTGTGTGAGACTGAATACCTTCTCACATACTTAAAAGTCATGGATATTTCCTTTCCTTTAAACTTTATATTCTTTGCCCTCCTCTAACTGGTCATTGGTCTTTTTATTATTTGTTATAGCTCTTGATATATTAAAAACCTATCTGTCTTTGTGATATAACTAGCACATATTTTTCCAGTATCTCATTTGTCTTTTTACTTTACTTGTGGCTTTTTTTTTTTTTTTTGGCAAAACAAAAATTTTGTCTGATAAATTTTATCCAGCTTTTTATGATTTCTGAGTTTTGTGTCCTGCTTAGCAAGGCCCTCTCTACTCCAAAATTGTTTTCTATTTTACTTTTTATGCTTACAGTGCTGATTTTACTGGAGCTTCAGGGCAAAAGCCCTAGCTCTCATTTGGCTACCCATCCCATAATATCAGTCAAGAGATGAGCAGGGGTCAAGGGCAGGAAAGGACTTTAATCAGGACAGATAAAGAGGTTCAAGACTTGCCTTTGAGAGGCTCCCAGAAGTTTTGGACTTTTAGAACAAGGGAACAAAGGCAAAGGTTGGGGTTTGCATAGCTGGCAGCTTAGATAATCTTGGTCACAACTGTGGCCTGGTGGGTCGCTATCTCAGGACCAGTTCCTAGGAGAACCATCATAGTTCAAGACTACAGTTCAGTTCTCAAGGGCTCCCACTTGGGGGGCTGACTTCCTCATGAGGTGGTCTGTGAGTCTCTGCTTTTCCTGGGATGAGAAAACTGCAGGTTTAGGGCAATGACTGGCAACTTCTAGTCACATAACTCCAGGGGCATGGAACTGGACATTGTAAAAACTGGCAACAAGATGTCTCTGCAAATCCTTTAGTCACTCTTACCTTGGTGTCCTCAGTCTTAAAGGGGGCTGAGCTCTGCTAGCTAAGTTTGGAACTGAGAAACCTTGTAATAGAGACACTCCTTAAGTGATGGACATGCCTAGTGCAAAGCTTGACCCAGACTTTCAACTTAACAAATGAGACAGATACGAAAAATGAAGGCAGAGACGCCAAGCCGCATCCTGCTTTCAGTTACCCACTGGGCATCTGCAGACAAGCTTCTAGGTCCTATTTCACTGGGGCGTGAACCCACGGCCCAGTCACTGAGCTATCTTCCTAGCCCTGAAAAACACTTCTAAAATTTTGCCTATGTTTTATTCTAGTCCTTAAATTTTTTAACCTTTTGTTGCAAAACACATAGAAAAATATCAATGTACTTCTTCTCAAATTGTTACTTTCTAGGTTTTGACCACATGTAAACTTTGGTGGTATAATGCATGAGGTAGAAATTCATCCTTATTCAGGAACAGCATTTTTTAAATGTTGATAGAACTTGCAAAAATGTAACATATACCAAGCAAAAAATAAAAATCTTTAACATACTTTCTAAAGCAGAAATTATATGACTTACTCTTTATGAAGTATACTAAGATGAAAAATTAATGACGAAGCTTTAAAAAACTCTCTATTGTACCAAAAAAATCCCTCTATTAACTCTGTCCCAAATTGTAATTATGATCTACTTAATGATATAAACATTTGATATAAATTTATGGAAATTGGTCCCAAGCATTTTATTTTATTATTTTTAAAAGGAAAAGACCAGAAAAGGGCCAAACAATAAAGCTCATAACTTTAAACAAGTTCAGTTAAAAGAAAAAGAGAAAGAAGTAAAGGCAAAGTCACAGAACTAGAAAGGGAAAGTTCTAGAGCTGGGCATGGTGGCGCCCGCCTTTAATCTCACACCTTTAATCCTAGCACTTGGGAAGCTAAGGTAGGAGGAACGTTGTGAGTTCGAGGCAGGCTTGGGCTAGAATGCGAGCGCAAGGCCAGTCTGAGCTACATAGTGCGACCCTGCCTCAAAAAACTAGGACCGGGAGTTTGGCTCAGTGGCTTAAGCACCTCCTTGGCAGCTGTGAGGTTGTGAGTTTGATCCCCAGTGCCAGGGGTGGGGGAGGGGGAGTTCTAGCAGAATTGCCCATGGAAACAAAAATTTAAGGAGGTAGAAATGTTAACTACATTGATTTGGTCATCACAGTTTATAGACATATATCAAATTATATTTTACCTGATAAATATGCACAATTAAGACAATCATTAATAAAAATTTTATCTTTTAAACATAAGAGATACCACCTGCTGGTAAATCTAGTAATGAAAAATGACAAAGAAATATAAACTACATTAAATGTAAAGACATGAAAAGATTTTAAATTACCAGAAAATATTACATCTAACTGTAAGCTATCTTGCCTTTTTCTTTTTTCTTTTTTTTAAATATGTATTGGGAATTGAGCACAGGGCCTTCACAATGAACTACATCCCCAGTCTTCTCTTCCTCCTCCTTCTCCTCCTCCTCTTCTTTCTTTTTTGGGGGGTAGGGAGCAGGTTTTCACTAAGTTGCCCAGACAGAACTCAGATTTGCAGTCCTCCTGCCTCAGCTTTCCAGAGTGCTGGCATTACAGCCTGCATCATCACAACCAGCAAAATATCCTATTTTTTAACATCATGACAAAATGAACAATGATTGCCCAAAATTAATCAAAAACAAGTGGGGAGGGGGCACAGTGAAGGAAACTTTAAAGTTACCAAGTTTGATTTTTGAAAATATACCTGGAGTCCTAGCTCCAATGTACCTGAGCTAGGAGGATCATTTGAACCTAGAAGTTTAAGATCAGGCTGAGCAACACAGTAAGAATCTGTTTCAAAAAAAAAAAAGAAAAAAAATTAAGCCATCTTTGGCTTATGAAAGTGTAATACTGCCTTTCATTGAGGTGGGACAGTTACTGGGGGGGAACTTGTGGGACAGATCAGGACCTCAGCTTTGTACTAGAAAAGTTTGAAACCCATAAGTATCTAAACAGAAATATGAAAATTGAAACCAACAACCTAATAAGGCATTTAGCAAATATTCGTTACACTGTCTGTTTAACTTTGCCACCCACTTTTCCTGTGGAAATAATCATATTGTTCTTGTGACATATACAAAAATGTTAAACTAGCAAAATATAAAATATTTCTTCAGTAGGTACAGATTGCCTTTTAATTCAAATATTCAGTTGTGTAGAGTGCAGCTATCAACTGCCTTCTTATTTCTGCATTTCACATTTTAGGGAATTTCCAATTTTGTAAATCATCCCCAGTTGCTTGTTATGCTTGCTCATCATGGTATATGTCTCTTGCATGCACTTGGAGGAAATGACGAGCTAGGTTTTCGTTTTTGGAACTGAGGATTGAACCTACAGCCTCACACCGAGCTTCCTCCTCTGCCCTTTTTATGTTTCATTTTGAGACAGGGTCTTGCTAAATTGCTCAGGCTGGCCTCCAACTTCTAGTCTGCTTCCTTGGCCTCCCAAGTGGCTGGGCCTACAGGTGTACACTACCATGTCTGGCTGCTCCTCTAGTTTGCAATGTCAGTGTTCATACGTGGATTTTTTTTTTTAATCAAAAAGTGAATATTAAAAAGTTTGGTATAAAGTGATCCAAAAAAGTAAAGAGCTCTTCTCCCTCTGCATGCCCCAGGCTCTTTCCCCAGCTACGACCCTGCCACCAGTTTCCTATGTGGCCCTCCAGAGTTGGTCCCTGTGTATGTAAAAATACACACACTTAAAACATATACATGACACAGCTTTTTCTATTCTGAATTTAATAGTGAACTTTGGAGCTCTTTCCGTGTCAGTTCTTTTAAGTGGCTCTTTCATATGGGTGTGTCAGAATTTATTTCCTACCAGTGGAAAGACCTTTTGGTGTTGATGGCCAAAACCAAAATATTGATGGATATTTGTCTTCTCCAAGTTTTTGCACTAGCAAGAGAGCAGTCGGTATTCCTGTCTTTATAGAAAGGTATTCTGACTACCTACACTTGAATTCCAGTGACCTAAGGCAACTTGCCTAGCCTCAGTCTTTTATTCTGATAAATGGACACATTGAAAATATTGTACTGACCTTGAAGGTTTGTTGTAAAGAGTGAGATGGCACATGACTACATGTAGCATAGCGCACATGCACAACAGGATCACTGGTAGCACCTGTTAGAGACCTTCTGCTGTGTCCCAAGGACACAAATTCTTTCCAGCTTGCAATAAATATGTCATTAATGTTTTTTTTTTTTTTTTGCTACATATACACGAACATCCTGCAGTTACAGTTGTGCAAATGCTAAGTAAAAGAGTGTGTGTACCTTTAATTTTGTACATATGGCCAAGTTTTCTCTCTGACTCAGTTTGGATTTTCGCATAAGCAAATCCTGAGATAAACATGGCTAGTTTATTTGGGAAGTGAAGCAAGCAAACACCAATGAGGGATGGGAAATTGAGCCAGGAAAGGCAAGGGAGCCCAGAAAGGCATGGTGTCAAACAAGCCGGGGCTGTGGCAGCCTCAGCTTTGCCCTTGGGGAAGCCTGGGAACTGCTCTGCAGGGAGGGAGGGAGGGAGCCGGGCATTTGACCATCAGCTCCCATCAGTCATTGACTTAAGAGGTATTAATTCTTTGTCCTGAGGCAAAGTTGCATACACTGGTGGTTAGCGTGGAAGCCTTGATATAATTGCATTCAGTCTGTGTGTGCATACGTGTGTGTGTGTGTGTGTGTGTGTGTGTGTGTGTGCAGTGTGCTGGGGATTGTACCCAGGGCCTTGTGCATGCTAACTATCCACTCTGTCACTCAGCTGCAGCCCCAGCCCAGTCCCCAGGACTTTTTTTTATCCAATTTAATTTCAAATGTTTTATGGTGAAGTATTTAAAGCGTGTAAACATGTGCCATGTCTGCTTTTCTCTCTAAGGGACTGTCAGTGCAATTTTATCAAGTTCCCTAGAGCATCCTGTTGTAATTCATATGGCATCGCCTTCAATCTACATGTTAACTTGGAGGGGTTTTCTTCTTTGACTTTCTTGGGTCACGGCAGATTTGTCTTAGTCAGTTCAGGTTGCTGTTGAAGAAGAGAACACCATAGGCTGGGTGGTTTAAGCCCCAGAATTTTTTTTTTTTTTTTTTTTTTTTTTTTTTTTTTTTTTTTTTTTTTTTTTTTTTTTTTTTTTTTTTTGCGGCACCGGGGATTGAACTCACAACCTCGCACCTGCCTGGCAGGCGCGTAAGTGGCTTAGCCAAACTCCCGGCCCTGGTTTTTTGAGGCAGGGTCGCACTGTGTAGCTCAGGCCAGCCTTGTGCTCGAGTTGTAGCCCAAGCAGGCCTCGAACTCACAAGGCTCCACCTACCTCAGCCTCCTGAGTGCTGGAATTAAAGGCGTGCATCACCACGCCAGGCTTAAGCAGCAGAATTTTTTTTCTCATAGATCCAGAAGCTGGGAAACCCCAGATCAGGGACTTGCACATTTTTTGTCTGGTGAAGTCTCAGTTCCTGGTTTACAAACAGTACCTTCTCCTTATGTCCTCCTGTGTGTGTGGGGTGGGGGGAAGAGGAAGGTGGGAGGGAGGGAGGGAGATGCAGGAGAGAGAGAAGGATGGAGAGATCTTGTGTCTTCTAAGCACACAAATTCCGCCTACCTCCAAGTCCCACTGCACTCATCTGGGCTTCATCTTCTGCCCCTGAGAGGACTGAAGGTTCAGTGCGCAGCAAGGTTTGACGCCCGCTAGCTCAGGCTCGGGCTTCCCTTCTTCTGTTAGAACTTGACAGTAGTTTTTAACACAAATATCACTAGTGCCTCAGGACCTCTTCAACAAGATCTTTTTTTTCTTTCCATATTTCTAGTTGCAATATTCATCTCTGTCTAGTTAGAATGCACTCTATTTATGTGGCTTTCCCTAAAGTCCTGGAACTTTCCTACTTACATTCCTCATATTTTGCAGGTAGGCAATCAGAGCACACACTGGTCTTTGGCTTCTCTTCCTTTCTTCTCTTCCTTTTCTTTTAGCCACGTGTTTTCCTGCCCATTGGATATTAGGTGCGATCACTGCGACTGTGTTGGGTAGGAATTGAGGTTGGATGGCTTTTTATTGTGCATTCTATAAGGCAGGAATCAGTGCCCCTGGGTTTTCTTTTAAGAAAAGTGTCTCTCGGTTTTATTATTGTTATGTTTTGTTTGTTTTATTTTTGCAGTACTGGGGATTGAGCCCAGGGCCTTCACACTGAGCTTCAGCCCTGATCCTTTTTAAATATTTCATTTTGAAACTGGGTCTCCCTAAGACACTCAGTTGTCCAGGCTGGACTCAAATTTGTGCTTGCCTTGCCTCAGCCTCCCAGAATGCTGGAATTACAGGCCTGCACCACTATGCCTGCCTCTCTGCTGTTTATAAATACTTTAAACAACAGAATCCTAACCTCCTGTGGGGTTTTACATGGGGAAAAGTGTTGGCTTGTGTGGTGAGGATTATCCAGCGTCCTTGTGAATGAATGAGCTGGATAAATGCTGGATTTGCCAGGATCCAACAGGCTCCAGGATGGAGGCGGGAGGGAGCTTCCTGTGTCCTGGATTTGGCAGGAAGTGATTCCAGGAAGGGTAGGGAGTGTGAACTTGAGGGACACGGAGTTGCGCCTGGGGAGAACTCGATATGCACATGGACGTGTGGGGACCTTTACGGATCCAGTGTCCTCAGAGGCGTCTCTGGCAAGTGGGAGCATGAACTGGTGTCCTTTTCACAGTACCCCTGTTGAAGTCTGGAATAGTGGGAACAACATCTGGTCTCCTCTCTCCTTAGGGCCTGCACCATGGAAATAAGCCATAAACCCAGTTATGGACACAGCGCAGAGCACAGACACCCATGAAACCCTTTGCATGGGAACCCTAGAACATCTACCATGAACCAGGAAGCCAGGTAAATGTTTCTTCCTTGCCTTCTCCCTCCTGTCCTTTTGTCTCGTATCTACTCCTCATTTCTCTCCTGCTGCCAAGACCATTTCCTACACAGTTGTACCTCCCTGGGCTGCCCAGACCACAAATCTGCCTTTGGCCCCATGCAGCATGAGAATGAAAATTACCTATCGGATACAGAAAGTCAAGAAGGGCCTTGAACAAATATCTACCCATTTTACACATGGTGAAATGAAGGCACAGATAGAGAAGAAACTGGCTCAAGGTCATACTATGAATGTACTTGCTAATTATGCAGCAGTAACAAATAGCCCCTGAGGTCTCAGTAGCTTGCCTACTGCAGAGAACTGGTAACAGAGCTGGCCTAGGAACTCTGTTCTCCTGACTGTGGCCAAGGATCTTTCTTCTGCAATTCTCTGTCCCCAAAGGTGCTTCTCATGGAAGTCACAAATGACTTTTTCTCCCATGGACAGTTATCCTTAGAAAGTTTCATGTCAAGAGGATGGGACACCAATGGTAGAAACAGAGGTGTGTGTTAGAATGACAGGAGGAGACCAAACTCGAGGATGAGGAATGCCCCGGAAATCACACCGCCCAGACACCCTTTACTTCTCCTGGCATTGTGCTCCCCTGGATGATTTCTTTATGGTCAGTGTGAACTCTGGACACCAGAGTCCAGATAACAGGTCATGCCCTACACTGGAACCACATCCTTTTGCCGGGGTCACCCAAAGTCTGGGAGCTTGCCCATGCCTTGGTACACGTGGGGCACCAAGGCCATGAAAATTTCCTGGTCTGGGAGGCAAAAAAAATCTTAGTTCTCATCCTGGCTCTGCCATAACCTTCATGCACATCTCTTACTCTTCCTTGGCCTGAGTCTTCCCATCTATTCATGAACTACTTGAGAAACGTAGATATGAGCAAAAACCCTGTGTGAGCAAGGGGCTATTACTCTACTAGCTAAATCAGAGAGGTTTAACTCTGTTCAGTTCACTGGACATTGGGCACCTTATATTTGCCCGGCACTGAAAGGAAACAAGATGCCAAGGGGACACCAGCATGCTTGGCTAGAAAGCAGAAACTCAGTCAAGGGCTCTCCCATGGGCTAAGTATGCAAAATGTAGGAATGTGTGTACACACACATGCAGGTTCACACAATGCAGCTGGAGGGGGTGACCAGAAGGGCTGAGATGCCTTGTAGGCCTCTGATGGGATCCCAGGGCAGAGCTGAAATCTAAGCCCTAGGACAGGTAATGGAAATTGGAAACGCTGGCTCCTGGGTAAGCCTACAGTTCCTTCAGAGTTAGAGGTGGACTCTGGAATTGCAAGGATTAGATACAATATAGAAAACTCTTACAACCATGCCTAATATTCACTTCATGTGTTTGCTACTATTGTTAAGGAAATAGTACCAGAAAGTCTGTATAGAAATATTACAGCATATTCCAATTTACGAGGACAATGATTTATTTAAACAATCTGCAATTGTTGGACGTTCAGATTGCTTCCAATTTTTAACATTATAAATAATCTTGCCATGAGCATCTTTGTAATTAAAAATTGTGTGTACATCCATGACTGTTTCCTGAGGTTAGAGTCCTAGAAATGCAATTGCTGGACCAAAGGAAGTACACATTGTTTGGGCTTTTGCTTTGCAAATGCCTTTTGCCCTCTGTCTACTCCAACCAGCAGGTTGTTTGAAAGTTCCAGAAGGGGAGGATTAGTTTGGAAAACAGACAGTTTGTATTTGCTGAGATTAAGTTCACTGTGAGTACCAGAGAGCCTAAACAACAGTGATTTAAAGAGAATAGAAGTGTATTTTCCTGTCATGTAATCAAGATTCAAAGCAGAATCAGAGAAAAGAGGGTGGCTTTATCCTACACCTCAACACTGGCTTCTCCCTCATTATCAAATAGGGCTGTCCAAAGTTTAGCCTCCGTATTGATATTTCAATCAACAGGAAGAAATAAAATAAAAGACAACATAGATGGCACTTCCATTTGCATCCCTTCAGCTAAAACTTAACTGCACAGGAGTATCTAACTACGAGAGAAGCTGGAAAATCAGGTGTATTCTAGGTGACCAAGGGATATCAGGGGTTGTAGTACTGCAGAAAAGGATAAATTAGGGCAGGTCAGTGGGTGACTGTGCCATGAAGTAAACCCAGATTGAGTGGCACAAATGATCCATAGAAACAAGAATCCATCCTCAGGAGACCACGCACAGGGGATGTGCTAAAGCCTTCCAGAGAGCAGGGCCCAGGTAGTGATGGCAGAGGCATCAGGATGCCCTGCAGAGGACATTTCCTGCCTGTCTTCTGCTGCTCAGTTTTGAGGCTGGTTCTTGACTGTCCCTCAACTCACTGTTCCCTCAGCTCAGCTGCCTGTGAGCTCACCTGTCCCCCAGCGGGTCTGTCCCCACCTCACCTGCCTGCCCTGTCCCTGCAGGGGAGCCCCTCATGGACCCAGACAGCCTCCATCTGGGCAACGAGAACCTGTGTGGCGGGCTTGTGAGGCTGCTCAGCACAAAGCAGGAATGGTTGCGAGCCAAGGTGAAGTTCTTCCTACCTGATGTGGATCTGACCTCCAGCGATGAGGTGCCAGACCTTGAACAGAGGGTCATCCTGCAGCTGGGAGAGCTGCAGGCCCAAGGGCCAACCACCTGGCAGTCGTTCATCCACTGCGTGTGCATGGAGCTGGAGGTGCCTCTGGATCTGGAGGTGCCCCTGCTGAGCACTTGGGGCCAGGATGACGGTAAGGGCAAGAAGGAGGGCACAAAGCAACCAACACAGCCCCTGAAACACCAGGGATGTTGGGAGGCCCAGGGGCCCACAAGTCACACCAAGGGGCCACAACAAAGCCAGGAACAAAATTCCATATTTCTGAGTACTTCCCAGAGCAAATTCCCCAGTGCTACAAAACCAAGGGGGACCTGGAGACAATCCTGCTGCCTTGACCCTGTCCATTGCTCTGGGAGCCCAGAGGCAAAGAGAGAAAAATTAATGTGGCTTTTTCCAGTCAGAAAGGCCAAGCAACTGGTGATGCACCAGAGGCTTCTTCTTGCAACACACTCAGAAGTAATGACAGAGAGGGACCTCTGACCTCTGCTGAGAGGCAGCAGGTTTAATCCTGTGCAGTTCAGGGGGCATTGCTTGAGGACCTTCCATTTGCCCAGCACTGTGGGAAATGCAGGACGTTTAGGGGCATCCTTGATAGCAAGAAGGAACTTAGTCAAGAGCTCTACCATGACTGAGTGTGAGAAAAGCGGGGATGGTGTACAGGCACGTGCAGACACACACAGTGCAACATGCGTGTAAACACGTATTCACACTCATGCAAGTGTACAGACGTGTGTATAATTATACACTTGCACACCCATAGATACACATACACCATCAGCTCTCCCCCAACAGCTAGCTAACAGGTAACTATTTCTCCCTTGAGGGCACTCTCCCTGAGCATGTGGCCTGAGTAGACACCAGGCCAGGAGCTGCCAAAGTGTCACACCACATCCCCATTTATGTCCTGCTCTGTCTTCTCTTGCAGAGTTTGCCAGGCTGCTGGAAACTGGAGAGGAGAGCCAGTCTGGATCTCAGCTCCACCGTGGTGAGGCCCGGGGTTGGGGAGTGGGAAAAAGTGATGAGCACTGCTAAGTTCCCATACCCTCACCCCCAGTACTGTTCATGGAACCCAAGGCCTTTGCACTAGCCCTTATTTTTTTTATTTTGAGAAAGGGTCTCATTAAGTTTCCTAAAATGGGTTTAAATTTGCCAACCTCCAGCCTCAGTCTCCCAGAGTGCTGGAATTACTGGTATGTACCACCACACCTGGCTCCCCGTCATAACCTGGAGGAAGCTGGTGGTGGTTGGTGACAGTCATTTTCTCCTCTGCACATGGACTTACTTGTTCCTGATGTGTGATCTGGGTCTGGTACCCTGCCTGTTCCCAAGGGTCTAACTACAGCCCCCAGGAGAGTCTGCAGTGTCAGCCCTGGGCTGCCTCTGAATTCCCTGGCTGGCTGCACCCCAGGAAGCCTACCCTCAGTTCCCACCCCTAGCCTGGTCTCCCAGTGCCCCAGTTGGGCTCTACTAAGAAGCCCTCACCCTGCTCCCCATCAGGACCTCTGCTCTGCATGCCTGGGAGCCACTGACTGTTTTCTGATGGATCTCAGAGGGGTCAGTGATTGGTAGGCAACTAACTACCAAATGCCAGTCACTTCCTAGTCTCAGAAGCTTGCTTTCTAGTATAACTGGGTTCAGCAGTCATACCCTAGGTAACCCCAGCTCCTCAAAATTTCAGGCTGTGTGTCTTGGTCCCTGGTTCCCTCCAACTCTTGTCACTGAGCTGGTAATTGTCATGTGGCTGTGACTGGGACTGATTGAAACTCAGTGGTGAGTCCCTGGTAAATATAGGACTTGTTAAAATATTGAAATACTCTCAGACAGGTTCCAGCCCCTCCGTGCATTTTGCAAGGTTGGGCTCTAGCTCTGCAGGAGGGACTGTTCTGATTGGACACTGGAGCTGGCTGTAGGAGACACCATTTCCTTTTTTTCTTGGGGGAGGGGGTACTAGGACCCAGGATCTTTGCACTGAGCTACATTCCCATCTCATTATTATTATTATTATTATTTTATTTTGAAACAGTGCCTCACTAAGTACATATCCTGACTCAGTCACCAAGAGAGGTGGGATTTTAGGCACTTTCCTTCTTAAAATTTTCTCCAGTCCTTCCTTTCTTGTTGCCTGCATTCCTCTCTCCTTATTTTCCTTCTGCCTTTTCCATACTCTTCTAGAAAGGTATTAAAGGGAACCCAAAAATCTGCAACCATACAGGACTCATGACACTATTCAGAGCATTGACACTACTCAGGGCATTGAGAAATGGGGGTGACACAAACCTGACTCAGGAGGTGGGTTGCAGGCCTGGCCAAGCCATAGAAGTGTCACCCCTACCCCAGAGCTTGGTCCTTCCTGGGTGGAGAGACAGCTGCATAGTGCCGAGTGTTTCTGGGGCTGTGGGCTGCAGGCTTGCGGTCTGCATCCGGGTTGGGAGATGCCTGGGCCCAGAGCTTCTGTCCCTGAAACCCTCTCCGAAGCAGGCGCTGGTGTAGATGCAGCCTTTGCCTACCGCCTGCCTTCTCAAAGTCCCTGAATGCAGGCGCACTCGCCTGCCAGCACCTGTTTGTGGAAGAGAGCACCTCAGAGGTGCTGCCCAGGGCCCCCAGTTAGCCCTTCCCCCTTCCTTCACTCTTTCCAGGCCTCAAGCGTCCCTGTCAGAGCTGTGAGTCCTCGCCCCGCCGGAAGCACTGCAGGAAACAGCGGCTAGGTGGGTCCAGGGTGGCAAGTGATGCAACATGGGGTTAAATTGCTCTGTGGCCCGGTCCAGATTCTGTCCCCTGTCCCCTGCTGACACCTTCAGGGCCCAGTGTTACTTGTCCATCAACCCTGAAGGAGAGGAGGATTGGAGGTCTTGGGTGGGCAGAGGACAGAAAGTGCCCCCCACAGGCTACAAGGGGCTTCTCCAGAGATGGCTCAGCTGAAAGAGCTGGAAGTGTCCCATAGGTCACAGCCTTGTCTTCCAGGCTTTTCCAGGGGCACCCTCCCTCAGGGGTGCCTGAGCCTCCAGGGGTGACTGACATGACCTCAGAGGGTAGCAGGGATATGGAGTGATGAAGATGTCTGGGTGAACTCCCTGAAACAGAAGTCCTGGGGGCCCATGGAAGAGTGGGACAACTAGGGGCTGATCCGGCCAAGAGGAGAAGAAGAGAGGGAACCTCTTGCATTCTCCACTGTAATCCAGACGGTCCTTGTCCTTGACCAGTTGTCCTACTCTCTAGAAACACACACACACACACACACACACACACACACACACACACACTGTCAACCAGGGCATAGGCAGAGGATTCATGCTTATGCCAATCTGGCCACTACCTCAGCCCCCTGGTCTCTGACAGTAGCTCCCATCTTTCCCTGGGCCACCCGAGAACTCACCCTGACCTAAAAATGAAGAGGTTATCAGGTGGCACTGTAGGGCCAGATCAGCCAATGCCCAGACCCACAGCTTATTAGTGCCCATTCTTGGGCAGCACAGAACTGGAACTCTCAGAAGGGGCACAGGATGTTCCAATAAGATGTTGCCAAGGAAGTCTCCCCCTCGCTACCTTACTGAAAGCTTCACCTCACTAACAGCATTGCAGAACAAATAGAGCCATGACTCCCATGTCCCCTCCCACGCCTGCCAGAGCCTATGCTGCTGCAGAGCCAATTCCTTCTGGGAACCTTATCTACACACAGCAGGGAACACAAGTAGAGGCCCGGGGGCTCCTGCTTTCATGCTATCTCCCTGTGCCTCTGCAGAGTTGGCCCAGAGGTACCTGCAGCTCCTGAAGACCTCTGCCCTGCAGCACTATAGTGATGGACTCCCTGGGCCAGGGAAGGTCTATGTTCCCCCAATTCTGCAGTGGAGCCGGGCCTCTGTGCCCTTAGACACTCAGGAGGGCACCATTATGGGGGACCCCAAGACAGAAGATGGCAGTGATGTGAGCATCCAGGACCTCTTCAACTTCAAGACCCCCAAGAGCTCGCGGGTGACAGTGCTCTTGGGGAAGGCAGGCATGGGCAAGACCACACTGGCCCGGTGGCTCAGCCACAAATGGGCTGATGGGCATCTGGACCACTTCCAGGCCCTGTTTCTTTTTGAATTCCGCCAACTCAACTTGATCACACATTTCCTGACATTGCCTCAGCTCCTTTTTGATCTATACTTGAGACCAGAATCAAGCCCTGATGCTGTCTTCCAGTACCTGGAAGAGAACGCCAACCAAGTCCTGCTGATATTCGATGGGCTAGACGAGGCCCTCCACCCCTGTTCCAGCATGGAGACTGTGGGACCCAATGACTCCGGCCTGGCCCTCACCCTCTTCTCCAGCCTCTGCCATGGGACCCTCCTGCCGGGCTGCTGGGTGATGGCCACCTCTAGACCTGGGAAGCTGCCTGCCTGCCTGCCCACAGAGGCAGCCATGGTCCACATGTGGGGCTTTGACCAACTGCGAGTGGAGGAGTATGTGAATAACTACTTCAGTGACCAGCCATCTCAGGAGGTGGCCCTCACAGAATTGCTGGCACACAGACATCTCCGGAGCATGTGTGTGGTTCCAGCACTGTGCCAAGTCACCTGCCTCTGCCTGCACCGTCTGCTCTCTGCAAGCCTCCCCAACCAGTCTGTAGCCTCCCTCCTGCTCACCATGACCCAGCTGTATATGCAGATGCTTCTTACCTGCAGTTCGTTTCCTGCCACATCCCTGGTAGGCCTCGGAGAGGTGGCCCTGAGTGGTCTGGAGACTGGGAAAGTTGTCTTCTATGATAGAGACATTCCCCCACCTGTGATGGACTTCGGTGCTACCCACAGCCTGCTGACCCCCCTCTGTGTCCACACAAGCCCTAGGCACCAGGAAACAGGCTATGCCTTTGTCCACTTCAGCCTGCAGGAATTTTTTGCTGCCGTATACCTGATGACCAGCCCCACGGTGGACAAGGACATGCTTGCCCGCCACGTCATCCTCAATTCCCGGTGGGTGATGCGGACCAAAGCTAGACTGGGCCTTGCAGACCACCTCCCCACCTTCCTGGCGGGGCTGGCATCCTATGCCTGCCGTCCTTTCCTCAGCCAGGTGGCCCAGCAGGATGAGACCTGGGTGGGCACCAGGCAGGCTGCTGTTGTACAGCTGTTGAAGAAGTTGGCCACCCGCAAACTGAGGGGACCAAAGGTGGTACAGCTGTGTCACTGCGTGGCTGAGACTCAGGAACCTGAGCTGGCCAGCCTCACTGCCCAGAGTCTCCCCTACCAACTGACCTTCCACAATTTCCCACTGACCTACACAGACCTGGCCGCCTTGACCAGTGTTCTGGAGCACAGGACCACCCCCATCCAACTGGAGTTTGAAGGCTGCCCGCTGGAGCCTCACTGCCCTGAGGCTCTGGCAGGCTGTGGGCAGGTGGAGACTCTCAGGTAAGTAAGAACCAAGGAGGACAGAGAGGACATGGGAGGGAACTTGGTTTTCAGGAGAGCAGAGGCCACCCATCTGACTAGAGACTGGATTTGGATCTTAAATATCAGAACAGAGCAGCCCTGAGCCCCTTACCCTGGGACGCAGTGGGACAGCTCCATGTTCCAGCAGGACTGCCAGAGTCCAGCTGGATCCTCCTCCGGCCTGTGCTCTCTGTGGTTTTTGTGATGTCCCTTTGTTGATCTCTTCTGGTGTCAGCCATGCTGCTAGAAGCTGTTTGACTTTGGGCAGTTTATATAACCTCTTGTCTTAGTTACTTTTCACTCATGCCTGGGACGAAACACCCAACACACAAAATTAGGGAAGGAAAGGTTTATTTCTTACAGTTCTCAGAGGTTTCAGTCCATATTTGGCTGGTTCCAAGGCAGGGTGGCATGACACCAGGGCAACACTTCAAGGCAGCAGCCAGAGCAAAAAGGGGCAAGAACAAGCCTCTTTTTCTCTCTTATATTGTAAACAGGCCACCCCCTACTTCAGGGCAGGTGTAGCAGTCACAACTGTCCTCACCTTCCTTTGCACAGAATGAGGATATTTACAAAGTAGGAACCCTGGCTCTCTGCTGAGTCTCTCAGTTAAGCTTCTAAACTTCTCAAGTTGACACAATGTATCAACCATAACACCTCTCCACTGGAGAGGTTTTTCATCCCTAAAATGAGTCACTTAAAGGATGAGATGGAATAAGGCCAGAGCAAAGGCTCAGTGTTTACATTAGCTAGAGAAAAGGCAAGGCTGCAGTCAAAGAAACTTCCTCAAATAGAGGCATTAATTCACAAATACTGCATTTCTCTCATGGAAAAGTGAAAACTAAGTCCAAGTCAATGGCATGGTATAGGTCCGTGTGGTCAGTTAGGGACCCAGGGCCCTACTCTCATTGCTCTGTCATCCCTTGGGTATCCTATCTGCATGGTCAAAGCTGAGTCATGGGCAACCCGTGCTCTGGCTTGGGGGAAGGGATAGGGTGGGAGTGGGGCACACTCACTCTGTTAAATGGTAGGCTTCAAACTAGGACACATTCTTCCAAGTCACTTTGGTGAGAATGTAGTTCCATGGCCACTCTGAGCTGCAAGGGAGGCTGGAAATGATGTCTCTGGCTAGAAAATCATGTTACAGCCAACCTCTGTTTCTATGGATAAAGTAAAAGGTGGATTCATTGGATTAAATTGTCTCTGCTGTAATCTGTAGTTGTTAAGGCCACAGCTATAGTGACCATAACTGCTACTAGATTAAACCCCATTTGGTAGAGGAGGGGGTGGTGATGGCCTCTGAGCCCTGCTGAACACTGATCCTTGGCCACTTTGCTTCTTCCCATGCAGCTTTAAGAGCAGAAAGTGTGGGGACACCTTTGCAAAAGTCCTCTCCAGGAGCTTGCCAACCATGGGGAACCTAAAGAAGCTGGGGTGAGCCAGGGCTTGGAACCAAGAAGGATCTTCAGCTAAGGAGGCCTGACACTCCTTCCTTCCCTCTGTCCTACACAGGACAGATTCCTGGCCTGCACCCCTGTCCAACCCCCATTCCTCCCCACCATTTTTGCTTACCCTATAGGTTAACAGGGAGTAAGATCACTACCCAAGGCATCAGCCACCTGGTGCAGGCACTGCCCCTCTGCCCACAACTGGAAGAAGTCAGGTTAGTGGTCTCCAGAAGGACTCATTCTCTGGGAAAAGGGGTCATTGCCCAGCTCCCAGGTCATCTCTGAAGCCTGAACTGGGTTCTGCCCATTCTAACAAGATCTGAACAGTAATTTTCAGCAAGACCCAGAGAGTGCAGTATCAAATTAAAAGCAGAGTGCTATTGAATCCAAGCACAAGTCTCTCAAAGGCTCCAGACCAGGACTTCTGTCATCTAATATTTTGGGCCATCTTGAAGGACCATGAGTTTTGAAGCCCCTCCCCTTCTGTGATCCCAGGAAAAGGGATGACAGTGTATAGACAGGAGGTGGGCACCATAGTTAGACATGAATGCATTAACACACACCTTCACATTTGTGCACATATGTACATACTTGCACTGGAGTGCACACTCACCAACCTGCTCAAGTATGTTCCCCCACCTACCCATTCATAGATGTATACATGTATGACACATGCATGCACACTTCTATAATGTGTACATTTAGATACAAAGACATGCTAACATGCACACACACACACACACACAAATATACCCTTTCCCTCTGTCTTGGACCAAGGGCCCTGGAGTGGTGAGCAGGACCCTCCAGCCCCTCACTGGCAGGACCACTACTAGCTTATGTGCCACTTTAAGAAGATGCATCCTGGCACAAAGATGCAGCACTTGTTAAGTAAGACATAAGTGGGACCACAGTCCCTCTTGTACCTCAGCTGGGTGCCTTTGCACACCGATCAGCCTGGTAAGGACAAAGTTTTGGTATATTGGTCCTACTGACATATACCATTCTTTGCTCATTGAGAGTGACTTTAGTCTTTTCTCTTATTACCCACCATTGTTTTCAATCAATCACCACACCTCAACTTCTCTGTCCCCCCAGCTAGGGAAACAGGCAGGGCTGAGTTGTGAACCCCACTTGGTAGGTGGATAAGGAGAAGTCAGAAAGGAGAGCACTAGTCCTGGGGCTCTGGGTAGGTGAAGTCTAGAACTGAGGCTGGAAGTCATATCTCTGGTATCCCTCACCTGCAGGCTGAGGCCCTGATGGACCTGGGTCTCAGTCATATCCCCAACATGAGCCCTGGAAGCAGGGTACTGAGTCTCACTCTACTTTATAAGATCTGTACATCTGGATCCCTTGGGCCACCAGGCAGAAACTCCCCAATGGGGACTGAAGTGAAGTCAGCAAAGAACATTTCCTCATAACTGCTTGTTGGATCCCAGGAAATATGTTACCCACTCTTCCTGAGTCCTTGTCTTGTGTCTCTGGCATGAAGGTGGCCATAGCTGTCACCTGCCAGTTGGTGAATCCAGGGGACCCATCCTCAGGGCTGAAGGACTGAGCCTCCATTTACCTACAGTTTGCAGGACAACCAGCTCAAGGACCAGGAGGTGCTGAGCATTGTGGAGATACTGCCCAGGCTGCCTCGGCTCCAGAAGCTTGAGTAAGGGGTCGTCCACTCCCACTAGCCCAGCCTTCCTCTTGGCCTGAGTCACCCTTCCCTTGCAAACAATAGATCAACGATTCACTTGACACTCTTTCTGTAATCATGCAGCCTGAGCCACAGCAGCTTCTCCATATCGAGCCTGTTCTACTTGGTGAAGGTGGCAGTCACATGCCCTAATGTCAGGACCCTGCAGGTCAGGTGAGTAGAAGGAAGGAGATCTTGACCTTCAAGATTTTGAAAAAAGGGAAAGCTAGAGTAGGGGTGGGAAAAGGAGGAGGCTTATAGTCTGCAGGATCTACATGTGCATGCTCAGGTCTGTTTTTTTCGAAATGGTAGCTCCAGAGCCTAACTCAGACCTAGTGTCTGGTGATGGATGGGTGGAGGGATGGATGGATGGATGGGTGGAGGGAGGGAGGGATGGATGGATGGATGGATGGATGGATGGATGGATGGATGGATGGATGGGTGGGTGGATGGATGGATGCGTGGACGAGTGGATGGGTGGGGTAAATGGATGAATGTAAGTATAGTAGGATAAATGGATGCGGCAGGAAGCATAAACTGAAAGAATGAGTTCCCGCCTGTCGCTCTCCGTGGTGCTGAAGTCGCGTCACATGTTTGGCTCACCGGGTAGATTAGGTTTTACAATTACAACTCCCCAGACCTTTATTTATTTTTTATTTTGAGACGATGACTCTCTAAGTTGCTCAGATTGGGCTCAAACTTGCTACTTTCCTGTCTCAGCTTCCTAAAGTGCTGTGATTGCAGGCACTTACTACCACCCCCAGTTTACAACTGGTAATTTAAAACTCACAGCATTATTATATTTTATTTCTTGTAAGAAATTACTTTCCTGGCTTTTTAAAACACTTTTGAAGAATTCAACAAGCACCTAGGATTCTACATGCCTGATTTGGAAAACTTTTGCCAGTTCTCTTATGTTTCTCTGTCAATTATAAAATCAGCTTTCACTGTTTGGGGTAGGAAGGGGTGTACAGGCGAGGGCGATGTTCACGGCTCTCATGGCTTGGTGTCTGACCCTTTAGGGAGGCAGACCTCGTCTTCCTTCTTTCCCCATCCACAGAGACAGCTGAAGATCTACAAAGGTAAGAAGCTGGGGAGGTATGGGAGGTGATCTGGTTCAGACAGCTGAGGGAAGCACAACCAGGAAAGCCCAAGAAGAGCTGGAATGTGAATTCTTCCTTCTCTACCATGCTGAGGAATAAATTACTGCACAGAGCTGGGGAAGAACTTTATTTTTTGAGACAGGGTTTTGCTATGTAGTTCAGGCTGGCCTTGAATTAACTATGTAGCCCACGCAGGCCTCAAACTTGAGGTGATCCTCCGGCCTCAACCTCCTGAGTGCTGGAATTACAGTGGTGCACCACCACACCCAGCTGGGGAATGATTTTAATTTCCTCTAGATATCTGACCACATTTAGTCCCTATACAGAGGGAACATCCTCAAAGTCTCAGAGTGAGCTAGTCCTTTAGGCAGGACACGAAGACACTGTTAGCTTGGCATCACTGTGTGAAGAAATGCCAGGAAAACTCTTACAGCTGAGCAGGAGAAAAAAAGAGAGGGCAATAATGGTATCTGCATCTTAGGGTCATTGTAAGAATTACATAAACAGATACACCCAAAGTGTTTCACGTACTGCTGACATGCAGACAGCACTCAAATGGAGGCTGTTCCAACTCTGCATGCATTTCCACTTGGCTGTTCTTGAATGGGTGAAAAAAGAGAAGCTGCTTTCCCCTGAAAGAACATTCCTTCTGCATTCCCCACTCTCCACCCTCCACAGACAGAGGACACTCTGTATCAGTGCAGTGGCCTTGGGTTCAATCCCCAGTACTGAAAAAAATAAAATAAATTCAAATGAAGTGAAATTAAGTAAAACAAAATGTTCATCGGGGCATTTGCCACATGCTTCAAGTGCTTGATGACCATGTGTGGAGGGCGCTGCCATAGCTGCAGTACAGGTGAAGAACTCTTGCTTCATCTCAGGGAGCTCCGCCAGACAGGAGCAGCCTCAGAGCTGTGAAATCCGGCTCATTGTATTGTGGGTTCCCTACAGCTCCAGCTGCATCTCCTACCACCAGAACCCACCTACACACAATTCCTGCTCCTAGCACCTCTCACACAGATGCCATCAGGTCACAGAAGCCACCAGGTCACAGACACTGGTAACTTCTTTTTAGTAAGCTTCCCCCTTGTGCCTTTGCTGGCACTTGAACATACCTTGTTGCATTCAGCCTTTAAGGGACTCTATGTGGTAGCAATTGCCACTCACCTTGAGAAAGAGAATGTGAAGGCTCCAGTGAGTAAAGTGACTCACCCAAGGCCACACAGCTACATGTGGCAGAGGCAGAATTCGAGTAGAAGTTCCCTTTGACTTCAAACCTTCTGCTCCTGCCACTCTGCTAAATCTCACCTTGAGCGCCTTGAAGCAACCGTCCCTCTGACTCACTCGCTGTGGGGGTGCATCAGAGACCTTCAGCCCCGAGAGGTCTGGAGAAAGGCTGGTCCGTCAGACCCTGGCTCTTGAGCCCAGGCCAGTATTTGATTTGTTCTTGCCAGAGCTCCAGACATACCAGAAAAAGACAACCAGAGGAAAGAGTCCCAGAGCAGAACCCTGGTCCTCAGGTACTGCTGTGGGGTCTCCTTCATTAAGGAGAGGGGTGATGTGGGGGGAGGCTCCTTCCCAAGAAAGGCATAGCAGGGTCAGGGAAGATAAAGGGAAGGGCAGTCATGGAGCAGGGCAGGTCATGAGTAAGTCACCTGGCTTGACTCAGGAGCATGTCATATCAGCCAAAGCTACTGAGGAATAGGCCCTCGCTCTGTGCTGGGCACAGCCCTCAGTGCTCTGTGCCCATTGCCTCATGATGAGACTTCTGGAGGCTGGGAGGAATACATTTGTTATTCCCATATGACAGAGCGTGAAACTGAGTCTTAGATTGGTTAGTACCTTGCCCAGGATGGCCCAGCTACTAAGACACATGCAGTCCCCAGACCTGCAAGTCAGAGCTGAAGGGGGCATGACACATGTCCTTCTGCCTCCACCCCTACTCAGGCTCCAGAAATGTCAGCTCAGGGTTCACCACGCAGAGGGCCTCGTAGGCCTGCTCCGGGAAGGCCCTTGGCTGGAGGAAGTGGAGTGAGTGACTGGGAAGCCCTGGGGCAGAAACTGGGGTGGGGGTGGGACCTCAATGGGTGGGGTGGGCTGAGCTGAGCTGGGGCCTCGAATTGCGGGGAGGTGAGAGGGCACTGCACCATGCAGAAAATGGAGCTCTGGGTAACAATAACAGCTGTCACCATTTAGCATTTGTCTTGTACCAGTGTTCTGCAAGGGGCTCGTATGCACATCTCATTTAGTCCTCTCTTTTCATGATGTAAGCACTGTTACTACTCATATTTTATAGAGGAAAAAGTGAAGCCAAGAAAGGTAAATTTGTTCAAAGTGAAACTGACGAGAAGAGTCCAGGTCAGGGTGCAAGCCCAGACAGTCTGGCCTGCAGCCCCATCCCCAAAACCACTGCCACCCCTGTCCCTGAGGTCTGCAGAGAACTCACTATACCTGCTCCAGCCCCTGGGTGGGGCCAAGGAGAGTAGGACCTAGGGACTGGTGAAGGTCCTGCAACAGCAGAAACACCAAAATGACACCCAGGAATTGGAGGTAGATTTATTTACATCGACAGGCACTGATGAGGGTCACTCCTAGAAAGAATACCAGGCCCTGATCTCTGGTGGTCTAGGACTTAATGGGATAAACAAGAAGAAAGTACAGAGGCAGAATGGCTTGCCAGTTGGGGGTTGGTTTATACAGAGTGCATTATAGTGAGCAGCTGTTTCTAATAGAAGCAACCAGAACTGGAAGAGGAACTATTACCTGGGCAACTAAGAAACTGAAGTATACTGGCTGGGGTGGAGGAGGGGAAGCATTTTCTGCTACAGTCCTGCTGTGTCTCCAGGAGGCAGCCCCAAGGACAGTCCTGGAAATCTTCCAGTGGGCACAAAGGTGGGGTGATAAAATGCTGCTGTCCTGGGGTGAGGCGGACAAGGTGCAGGCTGCCTTGGTGATCAGCTGTTGGTTCTCGTCCTTTCCCCTTTCTGAGAACCAGGACAGCACAGAAGGCATCAAATATTCCTGCCTACCTGGCTGCCACCACTAAGGCTGCCCCTCCCCTGTGCTCCCACCTGAAGCAGTGACGGCCACCCCGCCTGGTCACACAGACAGGACACCTCCCGGCTCCCTGATCCTCCCCATGGCCAGCCCATCCTGAGTGGACTTAAATAGCTCTCAGAACCATCTCCTCTCTCCAGTCTCTTCACCCTCCTCCCAGTCTCAAACGCTGTCATCCCTCACCTGCTTGTCCCACCAACTTCCTCACTGACCTCTCTGCTTCACCTCTGCCACCTCCACCTAGCAGAATGAGTTGCATTTCTGCTACCTATCTGGTCCTTCATTCCTACTGCTCAAGATAAAGCCCAGATCCTAAAATCCTGTGTGATCAAGAACCCTACCCCTACTGCTCCCCAAGACCAATTTTACCCTGACACCCCCACTCAATCTCCAGTCCAGACATACTGGGTCCCTTTCGGTGCCCCTATGTGCTATGCCACACAACTTTTGAGCTTGTCGCTCCTACTATTGGAAACACTCCTCCCCATGTCTCCTCTACCCCTTAGCTGCTGAACTCCTGTTTTTTCTAAAAAATAGCATAAATTTCAAGAAAGCCTTTCCTGTCCCTATAGGACAGGAAAATCATGGAGTTTATCACAAGATGCTATTGTGTAGGTTGTAGCATAAAGGAATGGTCAGGGGTGAGGTCCTGAAGTCAGGCTACCTGGGTTCAAATCCAGGTTCACTTCTGAGCAAGTGCCTCAACCATTCTGTGCCCCAGTGTACCTATCAGTAAGATAATGCCTGCATCATAAGGTCATTGTGAGACTGAAACGTGGTCCCAGTTGCAGAAGCCCCATGATGGCGAACCTTTGATAGACTGGATGCCCGAACTGTGATCCTGCACCCACTTGTTTATCTCAGAATCCCAGCACTGCAATTAAACCTGTACAGTGAGGTTTTAGTTTAGGAAAAACAACTCCTACTTCTCGTGACATCATCACAGAGAGGGCTCTGCCTGCTCACTCTGGCTCAAGTGCTGTAGGTTCACCATCACAGCCCTACGCCATGCTGGATGTGTCGTATGTAGCTGTCACCTTTAGCTAACATGAAGATTCATTATGGAGTGATGCTTGAATGAAGTCAGTGAGGGACTGGGGGCATGTAGGGGCTCAGGGGAGATGCTGTCCCTGCAGTACAGAGCAGCAGGCCCTTCTCTCTCAGCCTCTCAGGGAACCAGCTGGAAGATGAAGGCTGTCAAGTCCTGGCGGAGGCTGCATCCCACCTGCACATCACCGGGAAGATGGAGTGAGTTGCTCCCTCACCTCTGGGTGACCGAGAGGGTCCCAGAGAGCCCCACCTGGTCCCTGCCAGCCCTGGTTCCCACACCTGCCATCCCCATCGGTAGTGATCATGCTTATCAACTGACCACCCCATGTTCTCCAAATCCTGCAGAGTCGGTTTGACCATGCCTCACCTCTGCTCCTGCCCTGAGCTTCTGACAGCTGTGTCCCCTCACATGTGGGGAGTCACATTCATGGTCATTGGTGGCCTGCTTCCATTTCATCCTCACACCAGCCCTGAAGTGGGAGTGGGGTGTTATATTGAGCAGACCTAAGGCATGGGGTATATGGGTGCGGGGGTGTTAGATTAGGACATTGAAGTAGGAAATGGTATGGTAGGTGGGGGTGAAAGAGTGGGTGTTGGGGTGCCAAGA